>JAAGNO010014433.1:0-10447 GCA_033439905.1 Ceryle rudis | reverse complement strand
TTGTGACAGCGAGCGATGGGGCTTTAAAATAGCAGGTGAAAATCCAGCATTGATAAGTGGAAAATGATGTGGGTATCGGAGCAACAATCGTAATGCTGATTGTGATGGCTTCTGAGGTCTGATACCACTTAGGAAAGACGTCTGGGGAATGGTAACGTAGTTCTGTGGAAGTGTTAGCTCTGTGCTCAGAAGCAGTCTAAAATGTGATTGAAATGCTACAAATTGTTAAGAAAGGAGAAAAATCCAGAGTGCCATTGTGACTTTGTGGCACACCCTGTTGAAGTTTGGTTGCTTCTCTTGGAACACAGCTGGGAGTAAAGAGATTGAGAAAGTGACAGGGATGGTCAGAGATGTGGAGCAGCTTCTGTGCAAGCAACAGCTAAATAGTTTCAGATTCTTCAACCTGGAAAAAGAGATGGGAGGAGAAAGAATAACAGTTTTGTGCTTTCACAAGGGTTACTGGAGGAGCTGAGCAAGGAACAATGATTTCTTACCTTTCCAGACAGATCCTGCAGTGGAATCCATGAGTGGCAAGCTTAAGACCTGCAAAAACCAGGGGTTGTTTAGGTGAAATGTAGTTAGGTGGTGGACCTGGAACCATGCTCTTAGCCTCTCCCCTCTCACTCGAGAGCAGCCAGCCCCGTTTAATTGCCCCGTTTAGCTCAGTATCCTCTCCCTGGCAGTAGCAGAAAGCTAGGGAAGAGCACAGGGCCAGGGCAACACTCCTGGGAGGGACAGGATGTGGAGGCTGGCTGCTTCTGTGGTGAGGAACGGCCAAGACCTGTCCTTCCACCACTTCAGGGTTCCTGCAGAGGCGCTGGAGTGACCTCAAGGCTGACCCTGATTGAGTGTCCTCTGTTCTGCAGCACCAGGATTTCTCTGGAGCCTGTGAAAACATCAAGGGCTGTAAACTCTACCTCGAGCCTCTTCCTCGAGAGATCCCCAAGAGTCCCCAGAGCTGGATCCTCTGACTGGGCCTGTCAGGGCCTATGTATCTGCATCGATTCCAGGTATTAGCTGCTGCAGAGAACTTTTCCTGACTTCTAGACCATTCAAACTCTAGCTTGTTCTGCTTTTTCATTTCTTTCCATCTTTGTTTTCTATTTTATTGCTATGCTTTTCTGGGTTTCCATTGTATTTATTTAATGCTTAAGTTCTAAGACTGATGTGATGGTCACTGTATAGATGGATATGGGAAATCAGTCCCCACTTTGCTTACAAGAGGTAAAAGGATGGGGTAAAAATACCCAGATGTGTGTGAGGCCAAAATGACTTTCTGTGATTAAGTAAATTCTCAGTGGCAGAGCTGGAGGGGGGTAGACTTCTGCTCTGGTGATTTTCTTACCTGAGACTACCTGCTCTGTTTTAGTCTTTCCCTAGACTAATTTCACTTCAAATCCTCTTATTTCTTGAAAGTAAAAGCAGACTTTTCTTACCCTTATCCTCCAGGAGTTTGTGCTGTCAGAGGTGACATCTCCAGCAAAGGGCAGTTTGGAATATCACACCTAGTAGGAGTGGGGAATTGTTGAAGATTTCTGCAGTGGACTTACACAGAAACCACAGACAAAGTAAAGTTTCTGTTACTAATATGGGATGTGATGCTCTAAGCTACTGGTGGAGGATGCGGGTAAAGGCTTATCCAGAAGCATTTAGACTGAAATTAGTAGCTGGCCTTAAAATTTTGCAGCTGCTGGGGCAAAGGAGAAACTGTGTGAAGAGCAGTAAGACTTGAGTGGATGTGGCCAGGAAAAGAGAACAGCTATCTGTGGGGCAAATCCCGGGGTGCAGAGAAGGTTACATCGCTCACGTTAGCGATCCAGCTCATGGAGAGAGAATGGTTAAATCTCTCATTTCTGACTCTTTCATCTGCCTTTTCAAGAGGAGATAAGCAATTTTTCCTCCCGCTCTAACTGCTGGAGCTTCTGAGAGCTGATTTCCATCCCACCACTGTCCCAAGAGCGGACTTTGCCTCTTCTACAAGTAGTTGTTGCTGGAAGAGCAAAGTACCAAGGTTCAGGGCATGTCTGTGAGGGAGCAGTTAGAAAGAGAAAGCAAGTGCAAGCAAGCTCTGCTTTCCTCTGTTTGTCCTGCTTGGCATATGATAGTTGCATCAATCGCTTTGTGTTTTGTCCTGGGTTTTCTGCTGTAGGTGTTTTCTGGATAATGGCGAAGATGGTACGAAGAACATGTGCGTTTTGTTCAGAAGGGGAGGCTGGTTCTGTAATGTACATTGCCAAAGAGCGAAATATTGCAGCCCATCAGGATTGTCTGGTGAGTGCTTTTACTTGGCGGGTGCCCAGGATGGATGGAGAAGGGCTAAAGGGGAATTTTCCACTGCTTGTCCATTTTTGACTCTAACGGTGTCTGAATTAAAAGGTTAGTTTCCCAAACCAGCAAGGTGATGTTAGATTGAAAAGCTACAAAAAGCACCAGGGCTTGGCCAGAGTTTTGGAGAGGGTGAGGCTGCAGCTGGACAGGTTGATTTGTGTTTTCTTATGGATCTGTTCCTCATCAGTGCTTCTAGACACACATACAGCAGGAGTAAGTCTTCTTGAGACACTAAATTGAGTGAGGCTTCTCAGACCACAGCGAATTGTTTACTTAACCCTTTGCAGGAAAACACATCGCTTGAAAGATCGAGGCAACAAACTTCCCGGTCTGCCTGGTATAAAATAAGAAATAGAAACATCAGAAGTTGATTATATAAAAATATTTGTGAAGCTCTAAGTGTGCTGTCTTTGTAGAATGTTTTTACTCTTTTGATGTCAAAATGTCTGTCCTTTATTCTGGGATCTTAGTGGAGCTGGTTCTTGGTGTGTGGAATCAACTTACAGATACCTGACTTCAGTGAGGGCTGTTTAGTCCAGGAGGTGCATCTGCTGCTGGAACAGCTTTCTGGCTTTCACTGTTCCAGCCTTATTCTCACAGGTTTTATGTTTATATCTTTATTTTTCACCTACATTTTTCTTTAGCAGAATGTTTCAGAAACATTTTATACCTTTTTTGCAGTGTTACCTGCATGTTTTGTTTGAAAAAAAAAAAAAAAAAGTAGTTTTTCTTAGGGCTATAATGTTGCTCTGGTGTTAAAAAACTTTTTCTTGCTCTTCTTTGGTTTTTGGTTTGGTTTTTTTTTGGCCCCAACAACTTTACTATTTCTCTACCTTAGGCTTGTCTACCTTGTTTGGGTTTTTGCAGTTGGCTGTCACCTTGTGTGTAGACAGACTGTGCCTGTCAGTTGACATAAAGGTAGCCCATTTTTGTTTGGTATTAGCTATATATAATGATTAGAAAAAAGTTGCTAAGAACTTCTCCTTCCTCACTGGCCATGGCTCAGCACTTCTATGGGAACGACAGTGGCCCAAATGTGCATGCCCACATTTTTGTGGGTTTCTCCCAGTCTTTGTACCATGCACTCAACTGTTGTCAGTGCTGGAAATTTTATTAGAGAGAAATGTTGCATCCAGCTGTAAGGCTGGCCAGATAACAAGATGCTCAAGGTGTGGAGGTCTGTCAGTCAAATAGTTTCTCCTCCTTACTCTGGGGAGCCTGGGCTTGCAGGCTTTCTTCATTCACACTTACTACTAAGTTCACTTTTTCTCACTATCTTTTCGTAGTTCACCTTCAGGTCATGTGAAATCTCCCATACAGACAGAGGAACTTCTGACTGGGAAAAGGTTTAAGCACAGCCTCTTGTTCAATGTAGGTGAAACCTCTTAAAAACACAGAGAAGAATCAGCCTTCTTAGGTAGGGAGGGTGCAAGAGGAAAAGATGTATCCTTCCTCTTCTTTCTGCACTGGTGACAGAGTCCCTCTATTAATTCTTAATATCTTTTGTCTTTAGTTATTTTCCTCGGGGTTTGTGGAATCTGAAGAGTATAACCCAGATAATCTGGATATAAGGTTTGATGTGGCATCAGTATTGAAAGAACTCAAGAGAGGAAAGCGGCTGGTAAGAAGTTTCTCTCATAGTACTGCAGGTTGTCTGGTGTATTTTATGCTTGGAAAAGAAATGCAGAAAAGTACTTTGTCCTTCTGATCTTACTAAGATTAGGGAAATTACAGGTTTACAGTTAGAGACATTGGTTTGACATTATATTTGGTGAAATTTGATTCATTTTGTATTAAAATGAGTTGTTTTTTTCTGGCCTTTAAGTCCTTAGTTTAAGTTTCCTAAGAGGCTTTGATCAAGGACTAAACCAGTGCCTGAAACAAAATTATGCAGTCCCTAAGTGTAAAGGGAAACACCTGGTTTTAGCAGAAGGAAGGTTATTTATATGAGGTTTTCTTATTATCTTTACCTTCAGCTGCCCTTTACATCCTGTGTGGAACTCTTCTCATTACAAAGTTAGCCTAGAAAACATAAACACAAGTGCCTGATACTGGCTGGTATGGAAATAACTTGGGCAAGATTTAGGGAAGGGGCCGGGGGAAGTTGCCCGGTGTCCTCGAGCTACTCTTTGCACATCTTGCAAATTCATCAGTACGAAATAGAGGTAGGAGAGCAAAAAGGTGGCTGAAATAGGAATTTGCAGGAGTGAACTTGCCTGATGAGGCAGCTTGCCATGGATTTTCCCCCCAGAGATTAGTATTTACCTTGTATGGTGTGATTTTCAGTAGCTGTCTGATGCTTAACCTGAGACCCTTCATCCTGTTCCAGATGTGCAACTTCTGTCGCAAGAAAGGAGCCACCGTGGGATGCGAGGAAAGAGCCTGTCGTAGAAGTTACCACTACTTCTGTGCGCTCTGTGATGATGCAGCAATAGAAACGGATGAAGTAAATGGAGTCTACCGGTATTTAACCATCTAACTAATTATTGTCACAATTTTGGTGATGGTGTCAGGAAGAGAGACTTAAAAATTGTGTGGTTTTTAAAGGTTTTTTTTTAAAAGAAAATATGCTTTCCTCTCTCAAAGTGAGACTTGATCCTCTGGTTGCAAGCAGTTGGGGGAAATGTTTTCCTTTCACGGGAAAATATCCCAGTGGTGGGAAGGAATCTATTCCGTGCCTGAGTCTGCCACACACCTGAAAGATCACTAGGCCAAAACTGAGGAAGTCAGTCCTTACTGGCTATCTAGTTAGTCTTTAGGGACCAAGATTTTTGTTCATGTCACTCAAATTCTAAATTTCTTTTGGTTCAGAAGCTTCAGTAAATGTGGTCTGACCGCAGAGCAGGCTCTAGCGCTTCTGGATCTGTTCACATTAGGCAAATTCTGGTAATTACTCTCCATGTGCTGACAGAGTTTTGCATTCCTACCAAAAACCTTATATTTCAAGTGCGTTGGTAGTGTTAACACAATCAAACCCACTTCAAGTAAATTTATGGTCCTGATTATTCCAGTCCTGGTGCCTGCTGCCCTCGGGCTGCCTGTGTTGCTGTTAGTAGATAGAACAAGTTATTTGGAGGATGCAGGTGAAGGGGTTGAGAAATTGGGACTTTAGGGACCTCTTGAAGTGCTGGTTATATATACTAAAGTCTGAGGTGCATAAGAGCTCCGGTGTCCATTTGTGTGTAAGGCCAGAGAGATCATAGGCCACGTTAGTCTTGGATTAATCTGGTAGACCATGTGATCGCTACTTGATTCGGGAAGACGTGGGCAAGTACAGTCCTTGGCAGCGCTGGAAGATGAGTCTTTTTGCATCCAAGAAGCGGTTGAACGTATAGTTTGATTTGATGGTTTTCTGAGCTGGAGACCTTGGAGTTTTGGAAGAGTGACCCTTAAAATTGCCTTGCATTAAGTCACTTTGTGAGACTAGCTGTATAGAAATACAAGAAACTATAGCAACCTGCACTGGAGTTGAAAAGGGACTGGATTACAGAAAGATGGTGAGGCAGATTTCAGGGATTTGAACCTAAAGACTTTGGCACAGTAGGAAAATAAATAAGTGAATGAAAAGTAAGTAAACCACAAAATCTGTAGCCGATGGTTTTAAATTCTGAGTTGCCATCGTTGTGACGATGAGGAGTGATTATCAAAAGAAGCGCTGCGGGAGGAAAAAGCGAAGGCTTGCGGCGCTGTGGGGGCAGCCGGTGAGAGTAGAGGTGGGGAAGCAAGCGCAACTCGCAGTGCCGTCTTCCGAAATTGGTTAGGAGGGAAGGGCTTCCGAATAAAGTGGCCTGAGTAGTAAAAGGTATTGTCTCTTCTAACTTTAGAAGATATTCTTGTACTCAGGAAGGTTGTTTTCAGCTGAGAAAGAATAGAATTAAAGGGAAGGGTGGAAAAAAAGCCAACCTCCCAAGGGTAATTTTAGAGGTCCGGGGATGTGAATAGGGTGCTTCCAGAACTTAGCGTTCCGACTGAATTGTTAGGCGTGCATATATCTGTCGTTTTGTGCGTCAAAATGAATTTCATGTGAAAAAGTTGGCTCATCAAGGAAACAGATTACTTTTCTAAGGTCAGTGCTTCTATTTTCTTAAAAGAATGGCAGTAATTAGAAAAATAAAAGTCTTAGTAAATGCCATTCCCTTTAAAAGTTGCTTCCGAATGCTTGAGCGTTAGTCTTGGCAAATAGGTTTGTAATGAAGACATCAGCTAGACCACACTCTTGACAAGGCAATTTTGCTTAAAAAGTGATTTGGGATCCTTCTGTAAGAAAGGCATAGCTTAGATGCTGGTTCATGTTCGCTACTCATTATTTTATCCAGAAGACAAGGAATATTTTCAGCTGTATTTGTTGCCTTTTGCCTCTGCCAAGGAATTCGCATCGCTCTCCTAGAACCAGAGAAAATATTCCCATCTTGCTAAAGTCTTTATGGAACAAACGGATTGAGCAGCTTTAAGCTACTGGATCTCAAACTGGGTGCCCTATTTCTTCAGGATTTGGGGAACACCTCAAATCAGCACAGGGCAGTGAAAAGGGAGGGACAGAGATCTCTGAGCAATTAGCTGGTACCACGCGTGGCAGTGCAGTGCCCTGTAGCTGCGCCAGCACATCCTGCAGGGCTTAGAAGTTCAAGCTGAGTAGTAAGCAGAGATATCAGAAGAGGTTCTGGACCTGGCCTGAGGGGTAGAGGGCAGGTGGGCAGAACTGCGATCGCTACGATCGAGCAACGTCAGTCCGGCAGCGTTTCATCTTCCCAGCAATAATCTCCTTTTAATGAGGTGTTTCAGTAAGAGGACCTCCACCACAGTGGTCACCACACCAGATGAAACGTGTCTGCCTCAGGATTTGACCAGTGAACAAGTCCAAACACAGTGGGGGTAACAGAACTGGGTATTTAAAGCTTCAGTGTTCGGAGTCCTCTGAGGCTCTAAAAGTACAAATGGAAAAGCTTCTGCATGTATGGGACTTGGAAGCAGGTGCTTTCCTAGGTGGGTAATGCTGAGCAAAAATCCTGGTAATTCATTTTTATGCGTCTTTCAGATGATGTTCGATGAAAAGAGGGGAAAATATCTGTTAAAATCAGTCAGCATAACTCTGTTTATGTATTTATTAATACTTTTTCTCTTTTTCTTAAAATTGAACTTAAATTTTAGAGTGTTCTGCCCAAAACATGACCCAGGCAGTAGGACCAATCACTATGGTGAGTTTCTTTAATGGCTTCGTTGATTTCATTTGCTTTAAAAGTTTACATCCTACAGTCAACTCATTTGAACAAAATAAGTATTACTCCACCTTTATATTGAGAGGTGGATTCCTATTCTGGAAGGAGTGGTTTGGTTGAGATCCATGCATATGCACAAAAATGGAGAAAGGTTTTTTGGTTTTTTTTTTGAAGTAGGCAATGTTTATATTTGATCTTCCTCAAACCTGACATAAAACACCCTGGACCCAATCCTGCATGGAACTGCTCTGACTCTGTGTGGGCAGGTAGGCCCAAGCAGCTTGTAAAACCCACGTGACGTATGAGAGCCACGCTAACGAGTGATGCACCAGCTTGCACTTGATTTGCAGAGAGGGTTGTTACAGGAGGGGTCACCTTGGGATTTTTATCAGGAGTTAAGTTCGGACGTTCACATTTGCATCTTCTGTATTCACTGGTAGCAGTAGTTTTTTAAATAGGGCCTTTCATTCTGAAGGATCCCAAAGAGCTTTTAGAGTGTCACCAAAGGGTTGTGCAACCTCTGTCTTTAAGAATTGCTTCCTTTGCTACAGAAATGCAGCTTAATTTGGCAGTCCCTGTCCTCGCTGATTCAGAGGTCATCGGGAATCTCACTGAATTAACCAACGAAAGCTGTAGCTTCCTTAACTGAACGCACACGGTTCTGCTCAAAACGGAGTGGGTCCTGAACTGGCCTTCGCTTTGAAGTTCATCTCTGTCAAACCGTGAGAGCTAACGCTAAGCGTGGTGTGCTCCCACTGAAGGGTGGCAGACTTGGGCTGATCTTGACAAAGTCTGGCCCCACCCTGATGCCACTCGGGGGGGTGGGTTAGATGATTATCATTTAAAGTTTTAGCCTTAGGGTCTGGAACTTCTTAGCCAGACATCAGTCTGTTTAACACCTGATACTGCCGTGGGTCACTAACCAAGTGCAGCTTCTTATTTTATTTTTTACTTACCTGTATTTCTGAGGCCTGTCGCTCCCTTTTTAAAATTGATTTGTGGTCTGATGTTTGTCAGTCTGTTGA
Source organism: Ceryle rudis (assembly GCA_033439905.1). Taxonomy (NCBI): domain Eukaryota; kingdom Metazoa; phylum Chordata; class Aves; order Coraciiformes; family Cerylidae; genus Ceryle; species Ceryle rudis. Next base: position 1,878 of record JAAGNO010014433.1, on the reverse strand, counting down.
GCCTGTGCAGGGTCCCAAGTGGTCTCCTGCCCGAGTACTAGACAGGGCCAGGATTGCTTTGTTTCCAGTGTGAGATGAGAGTAAAGCAGGTCCAGCCCTGTAGACCACCTCCTTCATAAAGAAGATTTGTATCTTAGGAGGTTGAAGGTTTTGATGTCTTCAAGTGCTGCATGTGCAGCATATGACCTGTTCCCTGAGAAGAGTTTTCTTCTAGGAGAGATGTTCCAGAGGCACTTGATTTGGACACCCTCTGTTTTGAGGGGTAACTGCATTCTGCTGGCAGTGTCTGCCCTGCCTCCCGAGCGAGCTGCTCCCACCTCTGTCAGAGTGTACCCCAGGAGGTGGGCAGCAGCTGCGAGCTGGGTAAATGACACCTGATTCCCCAAGCCCAATGTGTCTGCCTCTGAGCAGCTCTCAGAGGTGTGCGTGGCACTCGGAAGAGCCAGGGCTATCTGCTGGCGAGTTGGCTGAAGTAGCAGGTACTCTGCCTGTCCTGCTCCTGGCCCTCCTGAAGCTGTGTTTGCAGGTCTGAACAGGGTGGGGACTGACAGACTGGGATGGAAGTGCTGTGATTCCATGGTAGAGTTTTGACTTTTCAGGATCCCGCCCAGGTGAAGTAGCTGAGCTGCTCCTCTGGGGAAGGCTGAGCCAGCACTGGGCTCTATGGGATCAGGAGCTGGTAAAAAAGGGCTGCCTCTCCAGACTTGTTTTCCATAATAGCTTGGAGAAGATGGGGTCAAGGACCATCCCCTTGTTCTTGGTCCAGACAACATTCCTGTGTTGGAATGTCAGGGCCCTTCTGTGCGGTTGGAAGGGGATAGGGTGCCTCAGGGCCCACGAGGTCTCCTTGCAGCTCTGTGGAGCAGGGATGGGAGGGCAGTTTGGACTTGGAAATGGGCTCCAACCTCTGCTTAACTGGAATTGTTGGATGTGCCCAGAGTAAAGGCTGACAAATGCAGAAGAGTGGAGAACGCTGGGAAGCAAGAAGAGTTGGGCTGCTTTTGGGACTGTGTTCCTCTTGTTTTATAAGGCATCCCTAAAGCAAACATCAGGAAGAGCTGAGAAAATCCTACATTTGACCAAAGACGTTGTGCCTAGACAGCGAGGAATGCTGTGTGCCTACAGCAGCGTCTCCTGGACTGCTCCAAGTTAGGCCACCCAGCTTTCTTTTGGGTGAAGCAAGAGGCTATGACTGCCCTTCAGCCCATGAGCAATGCCAGTGTACAGCACCAGTACCCAAACCACCAAAACTTAACATCAACAGCCTTCCTGAACCAACAGTAATTCCTCACTCCTTCTAATAGGATGATTTCTAACAGGAAAAACCTTACTAAGTGCTGCCCGAAGGATAAAGAACAGGAAGGGGGCTGTTGTGGTTTAACCCCACCTGGCAACTAAGCACCGTGCAGCTGTTCGCTCCCCCACCAGTGGGATGGGGGAGAGAATCAAGAAAAATAAAGGTCAAACTCACAGGTTGATAAAGACAGCTTAATAAGACAGAAAAGGAAGACAATAATTATTATAATAAAATAATTAGAATATACAAACCCAGCGACGCACGATGCGATTGCTCACCACCTGCCCAGTCAGCCCCTGAGCCCTGGACCACCAGCCCCTGGCCAGCTGCCCCGTGGCACCATACGGTATGGAGCACCCCTCTGGCCTGGTGGGGTCAGCTGTCCTGGCTGTGTCCCCTCTCAGCTTCTTGGGCACCCCCAGTCTCAGCTGGCAGGGCAGGGCCAGAAGCTGACAAGCCCTTGACTTGGTGTGAACACTGCTCAACAACTAAAACATCGGTGTCTTATCAACTTTGCTCTCACACTAAATCCAAAACACAGCCCTGTACCAGCTACTAGGGAGAAAAATATCCCAGCTGAA
>JAAGNO010014432.1:21347-33083 GCA_033439905.1 Ceryle rudis | reverse complement strand
CCCCCCCCCCCCCCCCCCCCCCCCCCCCCCCCCCCCCCCCCCCCCCCCCCCCCCCCCCCCCCCCCCCCCCCCCCACAACCAAACAAAAAAAAACAACAAAAAAAAAAAATTAACAAACAAAACCCAAAAAAAACAACAAAAACCCACAAAACTTTGTGGATATCTTACAGAAGTGGCTTTTTTTTTTAATGGAAAACTTTTGCTGTTAACACATGCTTTAAACTTTGCTCAAAGATTGAGCCAACATATAACGTAACTGAGAATTAAAAATACAGAGTTTTAGAACAAATATCTACTTAGCATTATATAGGGATAAAAAATAATTTGATATTAAGCCTTGTCTGTGCAGGCTTAATTTAACTGATTTTACATGAATTAGCCCCCATGTCAATACCTTAGAGGTCCATTTAAACATGCTTTTTTAATTTTAAAATGATTAGGAGTTTATCTTGATAAGACATTGGATTGAGTTTAATCAAATTAAAATATTCTTGAGGCAAAATAAAACTGTTCAGAAAAGAGTTTCATTAAGTTGGTTTAAAAACAGCTTTAAAGCCACTCCAAAAGAGACATAAGCCACAAACAGATTTAAAGCCTCCACATAACAGCCTTGTAAGTAGAGAGGTTCCTAAATAGGTTAATGTTACTGTTTAGGCAGAAATATGTTTTCAAATGTTCCAGGACATATCTCATACACCAAAAATTTCATAACACATTCTCCCTGTTTGTAGAAGAAACTTCTCTTTATGCACAGAGGTTTTGCATTTTAAAAGTAAGTACCATATTTTGTTTGCATAAGAGAACAGTTGTGCTCTAGCTTCCTGAGTTTATCTTATCAGTGCAAGGCTTTCCCCATGCTTCCAGGATCTTATGGTCAGGCCCTCAGCTTCAGGCAAAAAGAAAAAGATTCTGCTTCTGAGGGAGTTTGGTCACATTTTTCATCTCAGATCTTTAAAAAGAAACCCTAATTTGAAAGAAAAAAATAATCTTCAGAAACCTTTGGAAAGTCTTTATGTAAAACAAAATATATTTGGATACATTTTGATATAGAAGTATAACAAGAAAACCTCTTTTCTGTGCAGTTTTGTTTCCTTCTCTCATGTCATAAAGCTGTTCAGTATATTTTGTTTCATGAAATGGATCCTCTCTATAGAAAAGAACTTTAGGGATAGTCTACGTCTCTACTGTGTTAGTCATATGTCAAAGTAGATGCAGCCAGGTGAAATATTTGAACTAACCAAGCAGAAACACAGATTTTTATTTCAAACACAAGTTCCTAGTAAGGCATCTGGTTTAATCCAAATGCATGTTAGTTTTTTAGCTGGTATGTTGGTACATATAGGGAGCATAAACTCCAAACTAAAATTTTGACATATCTTCTACAAAGATGCAAGAGGATAACATCTTAAAGTGTGAATACAGGCAAACAAAATAATCGATTCTGAGTCACTAATATAGTTCACACAACATTTCTTTAAATGTGTCTTTCTGATGTTGGGATTATGTGTACCTGTGGATACTTCAGGAGAAAAGCCTCCAGAAAGTGTGTGAAGTGGTGAAAGTGCCAATTACAAATCCATGCACGCACCTGGTCTGAAATTATGGTACATCAGTAGCATCCCAGACAGTTAAATTTAACTCAAGAAACTGGTAATTCAGTGACCATGGACCTCAACTCAGTCACTGTGCCCCTGTTAAAGTATCAAGTGTTTCTTCAAGATTTCTGGATTTCCAAGACATATGACATGCCTTTACTGGCACAGAGGTCAGTGTATATTATAAACAACTCTCTGTGGAACATTTATGAAAAAGTTGTATTTCTACTTTCAAAGAGCTAGTTCAGCCTATAGCAAATTGCTTTATCTCCAGAGCCTTCTGATTCCTGAGGTCATCCCTTACATCTACAGTAATTTATAGCATTAGGAATCTGATTGTATTTATGCTTAGGTGTTTAATGACTACCTTGAAGGCACCCAGCCATCAACACTCTTTCTAAACTAAGTTTCTTGAGTAATATATTTAGAGTGTGAAGCACCAGGCTCATGTCACTGTCATGGTTTAGGCCCACCTAGCCACCAACAAAGCACCATGCTCACTCCTACCCCCCTCTGGTGGGATGGAGAGGAGAAAAAACAACAAAAGGCTCAAGGGTTGAGATAAAGGACAGAGGCCTCACTCACCAAATATGGTCATGGCCAAAAGACAGACTGGACTTAAGGGGGAAAATCAATTTAATTTGAACAACAAAACCACAACCAATTTACCCATTGAATCAAAGTAGAACTGTGAGAAATATAACTGGATCTTAAAAACACCTTCCCTCCAGCACTCCCCTCTTCCCAGGCTCAGCTTTGCTCCTGATTCTCTGTCTCCTTCACAATGGGGCAAGGGGGCAGAGAATGAGGGTTGCAGTCAGTCTATCCCATGTTGTTTCTGCTATTCCTTCCATCTCAGGGGGAGGACTCCTCACAGTCCTCTCCTGCTGCAATGCAGAATTCCTATCACAGAAGACAGTCCTTCATGAACTTCTTTAACCACCATAGTTCCCTTCTGCAGGATATAATTCTCCCAGACATGGACTGCTCCAGTGCAGGCTTTCCTCAGCATCATGATCTTCTTCAAGAGCAGTTCCATTCTCCAGCATGGGGTCCTCCATGGGCTGCAGACAGGATTCTGCACCACCATTTGTCTGTCATGGCTGCAAGGGCTCTGCCTGCCATCTCACCATAGGCTGAAGGGGAATGCTTCTCTGGCATGCCTCCCCCTGTCCTTCCTCATTGACCTTGTGGTCCGTATGGTTGTCTCTCCTATGTTTCAGTCCTCTCCAAAAAAAAAGAACTCCCCAAACAAAAGAACCCAACCAATACGGTTTTTCCCCTCTTAAATATGTTATCACAGAGGTGCTGTTTGTCTCAGCCTTGGCTAGAGGTGGGTCTGACTTGGAGCAGTGGGAGCTTCTCAAAGCTTCTTACAGGAACTATGTATGCCGGAAGCCCCCCTCCCTTGCTACCAAATCTCCACCAGACACAAATCTGACAAAGTCACAGATGTCAGATGGAGCTTCCTGTTAAGTAAAAAGCAAGTACAAGTGAGGCAACCAGAGACTTCAAAGTAATGAGATAGAAGAAAAACAGTATAATAATAACACTTCATGGGTTCCAGAATTGTCAAAAATGTTGAACTATGTATTTGTAACTATGACATAAGCACACAGCTTCCACAGGACTGGAAATCTTGTTACAAGGCACTAATGGTGTCTTCTAGTACTTACTTACCAATTAAAATAAACCTGTCATTAATCACTTTGGGAAGGTTTGTAAACAACTAGTTGATTAAGCTATGCAAACTTGGTCTTGGATTTTTGGTTGGCTTAGTTTTATCTTAGAATTTATAAAAAGGGAGGAAAAAGAACAGTTATTCAGAATCTGAAGCAAGTTTGGCAGATATGAATGGACGTTTCTTTGTATAGGTATATGCACTGCAAAAATTTTCTCAGCCTAACCTTGCACTGTTCTTTGTAAATACCTCCGTGCATTGGGATGTCAGAATGCCTAAGTAAATCTCTTCATACCAGTACAGTTCATTCCGCAAACAGCAAATTCAAGAACTTGAGAAGAAAGTGGTGCATTTAGGAGTCTGATTGCTTTTGTTTCTAAGCTACTTGTATCAAGTGTGTGCTCTCTTAAATCCTGTCATTTATCCTGTCTCCTCTCTTTTTTTTTTTTGTTCCACAGTAATTTGTTGCTAAAGCCAGATACCACAGTGACTGCAATGTTGTTAAGTAAAATATTTTCTAACTAAATCATCAGACATTCCCTGCTTTCCAAAAGAAGAAAAAAAAAAAAAAAGAAACTTTAAGTCTAAATTGTCTTTGGTGAATATGGAAATAATTCAATATAAAACACATTCAGTTTGAGATTTATGATGAGCCAAAGTTCATTAGCTCATTAGCATGGGAAACAAGTTTTCAGAGGGTTCATGAATCTATAACAAACAGAAACTATGGCACCTAATTTACCTTGTTCTGAATACCATTACAGGCTGTGTTGACTTAATTAGGATGCACCACTGAGCATTCAGGTACCGTCTTTAGTGACAGTACAGGATAAAACTAGACTGATTTTCATTTCAAGAAATATGAATTGAGGGAATATAATAGCAATAATAGTTTTAAGACTAATTTTGCCTTGGATGTGTAGATTCACTATAAAAGGTGATTTTTTTTAAAGGCAGCAACTAAAGCAGAGATATGCAACACAGTTAGAGTTAATAATTCTTTAAGACCTAACTATGCAGATAAAATAGAAGCATTAGATTTGAAATATTTTGACATTTATACCACTGTGAAAAAAATATCACTAGAAAAATCATTTAAATATTAAACACTGCTAGCATGAGACAGTAAACTTGTACATCTCAATCTGCCTGTATATGTGAAGATTTGTGGAGCTCTGGAAGGAATATATTTAAAGGTTGCTTTAATGCATATATGAAGGCAAAAGAACAATCATTATCCATTCGGTCACCCGTTGTCTATTCAATCTAATGTGGTCTTCCTTTAACAAAGGTACCTTAAGTCTTCAGTAGCAAAACTACAGCATAACGTACAGCACATTGGTATTCAGTATCTAACCTAAGTGATTCTAGTCCTGTTTTTATGAAGATTACGTTATCAATATTATGAAAAAGGAGTTTGACTACAGGTACTGGATTGACTTGAATCATATCTCTGAGATACACTGAAACTGTGAAAAGAGTGAAATTAAAAGGATTCACATCTGGTTTTGCATATGCAAAAATACTTTTGTTTTGAACTCTGTATACTTCAGTGAATACAAGGTGATGTTGCAAATAAGCTTTTTTAACAGCAAGATTTCAAAATATCTTCATGTCTTTTTAGCACCCCTCAGTGATTTTTTATAGGTCTTCATAACCAATTTTGTCAACACAACTGATTGGAGTAAAGCTGAAGAAACTAGGCAGACTTTGGTTTTAGAGCAGAATTTGAAGATCTTTTTTTCTCTCACGTTGAATTCTTTGTGTACATGTATCTGTCTAGCATGAAATACTGAATTAATTTATCAGATAATAAATGCTGTTAGGTTTCAGTACTACTGAAATCACTAGTGCTTAATTCATCAAGATCTATTAAGGGACTTAGACCCTTTGAAGAATTACAGCTACATGGAAATGGCAGCTCAGTGCAAAATCAAAACAGCTTTTGTTAATTCTCAGGTAAGATGAACCTGGAGCTACCATGCAAAAACAGAGTAGTTCTTTCTCTGCTTCTGTCTATCTTTGATTAGAAATAATAGGATAATAGTCATAGTTTTAGTTATGTACTGTTACTGCTGGGTTTTTTCTACTGCACTAAACCTTTCTGCAACATTTTTTCATCGTTAGATTCTGTTAATTGTCCCAGTTTAGTAGTGTTTGAAATCCTTAATTGGGTGTGATCATATAAACCCTGGTCATTTTATTGTAAGTAAAGCTGGTATTTACTGCTATGTTCAGCTTGCCTAGTTTCACGTATTGAAGAAAAAACAAAATCTTGATACTTTTACAGCTCAGAGCATGCTTTATGAATAAGCAGCAAAACTTTCTTCCTAGTAAAAGTCTTTCTTTTCTTTTTTCATGTAATTCCATTCAATTTCAGCAAAAACACAAACTGTCACAAAGAAATAGGAAACCTTGCTTTTGCCATCAGAAAAACATCAGCATCATTCCAAGCTAACTTAAGGAGCTCTCTTAATTTAGCCCTAAATCTGAAATACTAAAAAAAATAAACCAGGTAATAATGTAGGGAGAATGTGCAAGGTTGCATTACTGATTCTCTATATCTTTTTTTAAATTAACGTCCCTTCTTCTCTCCAGTTGGGAAAATGCTGAACTATGAAAGTTTTGTTGGCACTTACAACCAAAAACTGCTACTTCTCTGTTCCTATGTTTCTGAAGAGTTTTGAAGTTTCTTTCTCATCCTGTGCAGTAGGGAGATGGAAAGAGAAAGATGTTACCATTCTCTGCCTCCCTTAAACCTGAGTGGGAAAATTAAATTTGAGAGGCAAACCTTAAATTCCTCAGTTCCTGGGAAACACAGGGATTGCCTTAACCAAGACTTTTTACCTGTTAGGAAAAACCAGCATGTCTTATCATTGACTACCATCTTTCTATGTTATTATATATAATAGTATCAAAGCTTTAATCAGGAAGATTATTTAGCACCCTGTCCAATTGTATCTTGAAAGCCTCCCATGATAGGGGACTCTACCACATTCCTGGGGAATTTGTTGCAGTGATTGATTGATCTCAGTGTAAAAAAAGTATTTTTTATATCAAGAGGAAACCCCTTCTGGTGCAATTTGTACCCATTACCCTGTCTTCTCCATGGGGGTCTTTGTGAAATAGAACCTCCAACCTCTTTGCAGCTCACCTTTAAGTACTAGAATATTGTAATGAGGTCCCTCCTGAGCATTCTTTTCTCCAGGGAGGAAACATATAAGTCCTTCAGTCTTTCCACACAGGGTAGGTTGTCTAGCTCTTTGATCATCTCCATGGCCCTCCTTTGACCACCTCCAATGTCTCCACATCTTTTTTTGAATTCTGAGGACCAGAACTGTACACAGTAACTGAAGTGTAGCCTGGGTGCTAAGACTGGGTTGACCACATTGCTCTCTGTTAGTAATGTTCCTGAGGATGCAGCTCAGGACCCAATTTATCTTCCTTATGCAGAAGTCACCTGCTGATTCAGGTTAAGCTTGTTGCCTGCCATTACCCCCCAGGTCCCTCTCAGCAAGACTTCTCCCTAGCCACACACACCATAGCCTGTGCTGGGGTCTTTGGTTGTGTTGTGCCAGATGCAGGACTTTGCACTTGTCTTTGTCAAACTTCACACAGTTCTTACTAACCCACTCTTCCAGCCTGCCAATGTGTCTGAAAGATGGCTTTCCCTTCTGACATGTCTACCTCACCACCTAGTTTTGTGTCATCAGCAAACCTGGTGAAGGTGCTTTCAGTATCATCATCCAGATCATTTATGAAAAAAGTTGAACAGTGTGGGGCCCAGTATCAATCCCTGGGGTACCCCACTTGTGACAGTGTTGTGTTTTAACCCATCAGGCAGCTAAACAGCACACAGACATTTGCTCATTCTTTCCTCAAGGGGATGGGGAAAAGAATCAGACAAAAAGGTGGAACTCTTAGGTTAAGAGAAAGACAGTTTAATAAGACAGAAAAGGAAGGGAAAATAATAATAATGATAAAAGAATACAAAAAACAAGTGATGCAAAATGAATTTGCCCACTACCAGATGGCTGATGCTTAGCCAGTCCCTGAGCAGCAGACCACCATCCCCTAGCCAACTACCCCCAGTTTTATCACTGACCATGACATCATATGGTATGAAATATTCCTTCAGTCAGTGCGGGTCAGCTGTCCTGGAAGTGCCTCTTTCCAGCTTCCTGTTCAACCCCAGCCTCCTTGCTGGCAGAGCAGTATGAGAAGCTGAAAACTCCTTGACTTAAAGTTATCACTGCTTAGCAACAACTAAAACATCAGTGTGTTATCAACATTGTTTTCATCCCAGATCCAAACCACAGCACTACACCAGCTATCAGAAAGAAAGTTAACTCTATCCCAGCTGAAACCAAAATAGACATTCTGCCAGCCTGAGTAAAAATCATTGATCACCACCCTCCGAGTGCAGCCTGTGAGACAATTGTCTACCCATTTCGCAGACCACCCATCCAGTCTGTATCTTTACAGTTTGTCCAGATGAAAGCTGTGGGAAAGAGTGTGAAATGACTTGCCGAAGTCCAGGTAAACAGCATTCACTTCTTTCCCAGTGTCGACAGAAGATGTTATTATGTTGTGGAAGGTGATGTTAGTGTGGCATGATTTGCCTGTGGTAACTCTGTGTTGACTTTTCTTTTGAATCATTTGCTTTGTAATGGTTTCAATTGGTTTGTAACAGTTTTTGTTACTGCAGAGAATTAAAACATTCAGAATACAAGAGAAGTATACTGGGAGCTCATCTTTTATACAATGTATGTGTTAGGAATGAAGAATTTGGAAGCTCTTCATCGTAAAAAATTTGCACATTTTGTCCGTGTTTAAGATTATTTTCAAATCAGAAAAAAAGAAGTAGTGGTCAGTATTTTGTTTGTGTAGAGAGTTCTCACACTTCAAATAAGCTTCAACAGAGGTCAGGAGGGAAAAGTTCTGTCTATGGGGAAACCATCTTCAAACTACACTACAGCAGGTGATGAAATACAGATGACTTGTCCACTTGGTAGCTTTTTTCAAAATAATAACCGATGCTTTCTGTAACATCATATAGGCCAATGAGAGAGACAAGAACTATGCTCCTCCTTCTCACTGGTTTGCACAGTGACTTTGCAAGTTTTCTAGATTTTCTCTCTCATTACTAAAGGAATCTTCCCTCTGGTTGACAGAGATTACTTTCCTTCTTGGTTCATGCAGCTTCCGATGTAAATTGTCCCTGAAGATGACTTTGTTATGGATCTCACCCATACAGTGTTTAAAACCTGCACAATGTCTCCCAAACATAGGGACTCCTCGGTGTGGTGGGGCCACAGAGGTTTTGGGCATTGCAATAATCAGTACCGCCACAGCTAAGCTTCCTGATGGAGCTGGCAGCTCTGACAAGAATTTAATTTTATCTGCCAACAGGATTGTAGCATTCAGCTTCAGTGTGTGAGCTGTAGTTTCCAGTTGGAAGTTTTATATAATATGGAAAGGAACCGGAGTCTGTGATTTTGTTTACTTGTCTTTAAACACTTGCAGTAGACCTACACCTATGAGAATAGAGTTTATTTAGCAAAAAGGTCTTCTTCAGACATAATGGCATACTTTTCTCAAGTAATTGCCTGCTGAATCCAGTTTAGATGACAATTGAACTTTTATGTCTGCTGAAAATGGTAAATTATTGATGTTCAGTTTGCCTCTTAGAAAACAGGGCAGAATTAGTGAAAATAGTGTCTATGAGCATTTATATACTGCTCTATACTGCTCTATTAATAGTCTTTTTATAGATTACTATATTTATGCAAAATATAAGTGAGCTTAGGATTTGAGTACTAAACTATCTGAAAAACAAGTCTTTTTTTCCTTGATAGTTTGAGAAAGGAAATTTGTGTGCCACATTTACTTAGTCACTCTGGGTGAAATTGGAAAAAATATTTGGGCCCTTGTGTATTTTCTTTATGTAAATTTTTTCTCCTCCTGTTTGGGCCTGTAAAGAAACAAGTACCCCCTATAACACTTTACCTCTAACTGCACAAACCACTTGAGCATTATAATGAAGTTGAAGTTAATAGTATAACAGGATAGTAACTTGACAGTAAGACTATAAGGTAGTTCTTTTAAATAGAATAGCAGAGGCTGTACACAAAATACTTGAAAAAACATGAAACCCTTTTGTTCATTAATAGTAATTTTAATGACTAAGTTCAGATGGAGGAATTGGAAGAAAGCCTCCAAGGTGTGGAGGGTGTCTATATAAATACTTGTTGGAAACTCTCTGGTTTAAATGAAACATCTGCGTTCCTAGAAAGCAAAGGATACTGTGTGACCGGCTGCCAGACACCCACCAAGTGTCTTTCTCACTCCCTCTCTTTTACAAGACAAGGGGAGAAAATGAGATTAAAAAGTTTGTGGTTCAAGATAAAGACAGAAAGTTCATATACCAATTACCATCATGAGCAGAAAAGACTTGACTTGGGGAAAACAGACCTAATTTGTTGTCAGTTAAGACTAGAGTAGGATGGTGAGAAAAAAAAAAGACAAAGGTAAACCCACCTTCCTTCTACCCCCTACAGCAGGCTCAACTTCAGTCCTTCATTCCCAACTCGCCTACCTCCCACTGCTCCCAAGTAATGCAGGAGAAATGAGGAACAAGGTTGCAGTCAGTCTGCAACTGTTCCTCTCTTCTGCTCCCTCCTCTCACACAGTTTCTCTTCTCCAGTGTGGTGCCCTTCCCACAGGCTGCACTCCTTCATAAAATGCTCTAGTGTGGTCCTTCCCATGAGCTGCAGTTTTTAAAGAACTGCTACAACATGAGTCTTTTTTGCATGGGGTGCAATCCTCCAGGATAAACCTGCTCCAGCATGGGTGCCTAACAGGTCACTGCTCCAGCCTGAAAAATTTCTTCTTTGTGGGATCTCCCTGGGCTACAGCTTCCTTTAAGGCATGTCTACTTGCTGCAGCTTAGGGTCCTCCTTGGGCTGCCAGGTGGATATCTGCTCTGACATAGTCTTTCATGGGCTGCAGGGGAAAATCTGCTCTTGCACCTGGAAACATCTCATTGTCTCCTTCTCTGGTGTTCATGTCTTCAGGAATGTTTCTCGCCTTATTTCTCACTTCTCTCTCTCATGGCTATCATACATCATTTTTTACCCATTCTTAAGAACATTACCATGGAGGCACCATCATCTTGGCTGAGGAGTCTATCTGTGTCTTGGGGTGTGTCCAGTGCAGCTGGCTGGAATCAGCTGGATCTGGCACAGGGCAGCTTCTGGCCTCTCCTCACAGAGGCCACCCCTGCAGCACAACCCACTGCACCCAAACCTAGGCACCAACATCCAATACAGTTATGTTCACATGTGATACAATGGAACAAATATTACTTGTCGGTATACGGGAATGTAAACAAAATAAATTAAAGACTCCGGAACTATAGTTAGCCATTGGACTTTTGGGCTTTATGATATTACATGTGATTTACTTTCTGGTTTAGAATGTGAAAGCTTATTCTTCTGCATATCCAAGACAACCCATCTTCACTACACACCACCCTAAATATTTAGCTTTTTTTTTTAAAGCTGACCCTAATGATTTTCAGTGTTTTGCTAGCCTGAAAATAATTGTGATGAATATTTGCCATTTCTGGGGGAGTTTACTGTTAGTTATTAAATTGTAAATATGTAGCAATTATGGTTGCACTTCATATCAGCAAGGTGGTACTTTGTGCAAAGATAGCTTTCATCAGTGAACTTTTGTCATTAATATTCCTTTCTCAAAAGGCCAAGGTGACACACTGACCAGGGTCAACTTGAACTTCAGAGCTGCTGTAACACTTAAGGCTAGTACAGACCAGTGATGATTGCAAATGAGTTCAAATGTTGAACAACAGAAGATCCTTTAGGCAATGAATTTTGATTGTTCTGCTCATAAGAGACGGCAAACTATATGAAAAGAGGAACTTTAAATGTCCCCTGATCCTATTAGAGGGCCATTATTCCAGGTCATGAATGCATTGCACTGGTGATGTACTACAATAAACCCTGACAACTATAAAGTACAAATTATGGAGAGAGGTAAGCAATGACCAGGGTTATAAACTAAATGATTCATTTAGTAGTGCAGGAAAAATTATTATACCCGAAAGTTGATATATACATAGGGCTATTCTTTTGTTTATACCTTGTATATAAGTTTAGTCCTTCACTTAAAAGTGAGAACATTCTGTACAATTTGTGGTAAGTATTTGTTCTTGTGTATCTTTTGGAGAAGGAACTGTCTTAAGGTCCATAAAGATGAAAAAAATTAGCTGTTTTAAGGCAACATCTGTGTCTACCTTTCCAATGCTATTTACAAAAAAAAAAAGTATTTTTCCTTTTATTATATTAATATCACACTGTGATTAGTATTTCTTAAAAAGTGGCTCTAGGCAGAGCAAGACCAAATCAGACTGAAAAAGCTTCAGAGATGTTAAGAATC
>JAAGNO010014432.1:0-21159 GCA_033439905.1 Ceryle rudis | reverse complement strand
CTCTTTTAAACACAATCTTTTTTTTTTTTTTTTTTTTTTTTTTTTTTTTTTTTTTTATTAGAATTAGGAGTGTAATGTAAGGCTGTATTCTAGTTACGGAACAACTGTAGCTTTCTTTCTAATTTCAGTGATAGTTAATGTCCATATAAATATCTTTACTGTCTGTAAATAATCCCCCTCAATTTTTTTCTTATCTGACTGGATGAGGTCAGAACAAAGCCTGTCTCCCTTTCAGGCTTTAAAGTAGAGTTTAGGTGTGATTCCAGTGATGCCTGTACTTTTAGCTTAGCTGACATTTGACCTAATGAGCTATTAAAAACCTAAACATCTTTATTAATGTGATTAATTAATTATTAATTTGGTGTCGGGTTGTGTTTTGGTTTGGTTTTTTGTTTGTTTTGGTTGGTTGGGGTTTTTTTGTTGTTGTTGTTTTGTTGGGGTTTTTTCCCAGATCAGTACCAAGAACATAATCTGTGCGAGGCTCTAAACTGAGTTTTGCAAAGAATTTAATTTTGTCTCCTGCCTCATTTTTCTATTGCAGACTGGGATGAAGCTTTACTTCTATTATTTAGTTCATTGTGAAAGGGTCTTCAGTTAGAATCTCAAGTACCATATTCATTGGTTTAAAGTCATTTCTTGAGATAGCTTGATAAAGATGTTTCTACAGTGTTTGGAGGATAACAAGTAGCATCATGATTGACATCTTTCACAGAACCATCCAGAAAATTGTGTTCAGGATCAAGTCTAATAAATGAGACTGTAGAGGTATAGCAAGTGCACTTTTAGAGCTATTAAGAAATGCAACAAGATTACTAGGTGTCATCAAAAATATTGTGTACAAGTGGGAGCAATCACTGTCTTAAGAGGAGATCTTTGCAAATGTTATCCAAGAAGTGGACACAGGTATAAATAAATTGCTATGCCTATTGAATTGAAGAGAGGAAAAAGATGACTATCTGCTGGAAACAACATAAATGTGCCCCTTGAAGAGGACAAGGAAGTGTTCATCATCTGTTCATGAGGATTGGTAAATTCATTCCTCCCAAACTAAATGTAGCCTTTAATAGAAACATTCTCTTGGTATCTGAGGATGTCCCAAATATTGATGCACATATGAGTTACCTGTATATATAGAAAAGAGCTATCTGGAGAAGCAGTCAGCTGCAGGGATGCCTGTGTGTTACAGTTTTGTTGTGAGCAGGAACATCAAGGTAAATAAGGAAAGCACAGCAAACTGTAAGAACCTTTCATGTTTCCTGGGGATATTTTTTACTAATTTTATTTTGAAAGGAAAGCATGCATTTTGGAAAGCCTTTCTTTCTCTTTTTCTCTTGTGACAGTATGAGAGAGAAACAGTGGAAAATTCATTTCAATTCAAATACTTAAACTCAGATGTGTAGATACCAAAGGGGAATCAGAAATCACATAAGGAAGAGAACTGTGTAAGTAACGTATGTTCTTCTGGTTGCCTCATTCTCCGTTTCTTCCTCACAGATATTTTCTTTTCTTTTCAGTGAGCATCTGTGAGAAAATGAACATTATAAAATTGTATAAATTCTCCTTCCTGTGATTAACATACTGGGAAAATGTACAGAGGCATTTGAAAAATAAAGCCAAATATGGACCTGGATTGGAATTCAATCAATATTTCTGTCTGTTTTACAATGACTGGAGGCTTAATCACTTAGAATAAATCCAAAATGAAAATTACAGAAGCAGAAAAATTAAGCAGCTAGTGAACAGGCATTTTATTATATTGTCAAGCACTTTTTGTTGGTGGTGGTGGTGGTTTTTTTGTTATGATTACTCTGCATTTCTTTGAGAGAATACAGTCACTGGTACTAGCATTTTTGTCCAACAATAATAAATTGTTACTGGAGTAAATAAGATCAAAAACATTGAAGATCATCAGCTGCACAGTTCCACTAACATTCATATCTGTAAAAAATGGACTAACATTTTTGTAAACACCATTTTTGCAACCTGTCCTCCCTTACCCCCCTCAACCCTCTCATTTTCAGTAAGAAAATTCCAGACAGGAATACATTGTGAAGGCACAGTAAGTTCACTGTATCCATAATACATCAGTCCTAATGTTTATGTGATATACTGTTGATTGTGCATGCACAGTAGGTCCAACAGATCAAGAATGTGTGACATGTGCTGCAAACTTGCTGGCATCTGTCCCTTCCCAGAAAGTTTGTAAGGGATTGCTGCTTCATGTAGCAACTGATTCTAATGTTTCCAACTGGAAAAAAGAGGATGTGGTCAGTTTCTCCCAAGTGATTAACCAGAATTTCAAGACAGACTCTCTTGACCTTCTGTAGAGCAAAAGTCCACAATGAGGTAGTCTTTATAAAGTACTGGTCAAGAGAAAAGTAGTCCTTTTAAATTAAAATCCAATCACACCTCCTGTGAAACTAACAGTAGAACTAGTGCATTTGACCTCTGAGTGCTTTGGGTAACTGCATAAACATAAAGATCATTTCACTACAATTCTGTATTTACAGACTACACAGGGCTGAATGTCACATCTATCTCTGAGTGACCTGTGTTGACAGTAACTCATGCAGCTGCATGCTGCAATCTACGCTTTTTAGCTTGGGGGTTTGTGCTTAAAAGTGTTATTAGTGAGTAGAAGGTAGCAAGCACATCTAACAGTAAGGATGAAATGTAGTAGAGATCTTGATATCTAGTCACATAAAGCACACATTTGATACCCTTTTTCCTCCTCTGGTTTCTTTTTGTAGTCCAATTGTAATAAATGGCAACCTATAATGTCATGTAACCTGCATTCTCCTTTTCATCCTTGTTCTATTGTTGTCAGATTCTGATTATTATTTCTATGAAGCATGTTAGTTTGGGAGACAGCATAGAAAGCAGACATCAGAATGGACAGCTTTCAATGTGTATGTCTCCCACCTTGACTTGTACTATTCAAGCACAGACGTTCAGCTAGCACAATTGCTCTCTGGCTACTGAAGATGAAGGCAATGACTCCCCCTTGGCCTTCTTTTTCTACATCGTTCATAAGATACCATCAACACAAACGTGTCAGTGCAATTTGTCACTCATCCTTGTTGTCTTATCTTGGTGATGCCTGCTTTCTCTAGGCTACTGCTGCAGGCTATCTTTTTCAGCCTTACAGGTAAAAAAAAAAAAAGCTTTTCTCAAACATAATAAAAGAGGTAACAGCACAGAAGAGTCTATTAATGGCCAAACCTTTCTGTCAGTTCACTTCCAACAGGCTGTTCTCCTGGGTTTGAAATGTAAAGACAGCTAACAGAGATGTGCAAGCTGATGCTGGTGCTAAGGTTATTGCTTCACTGGTACCTCAAGTACTGTCCTGCAGAATGACTGCCTAAAGGTAAGGATAATTGTTACCGACCTTCAAATGCCAATGCCATGATGGGGCAAGCCCCATTGCTTCCTTTTTCTGATTTCATTGGCACTGTTAATGAACACAGCACAGGTAGAAATAGAGTATTTACCATTCTGACTGTCCCCAGGCATTCTAACTCCTTTTCTGGTTTTAGGAATTAATTTGCTAGAGTGATGAATAAAGAATAAGAGCACAAAGTTTGGGCTATCCAGTGGTGCTGACAGTGAAACTGATGAGAAGGAAGAACATATTTATTTTCTGGACATCAAAGATATATTTCCACTGTTCTCTGTCAGGGAATGGACAGTGTTCTATATATGAATACTAAGTAATCCTTCCTTTAAAACCTAGCACCTCTGCATGAGACATTTAGGTGCACACAACACAGCTGATCCATCTGTAGTTCAGAGCATTACCACAGGGCATTTGTACTAGGAAGAATTAATTTGTGGCAGGATCCATTAAAGTCTAAAGCAATACTTCAAATAAGTTACATTATTATTACTTCTCTCCTCTGCTTTTATCTTCTATCCAACCAATCCTCATGCTCCAGGGCATATGCTGATTACCAGCTGGGTAATAGAAAAAAAAGATTCCCAGTTGTGTAGATTTATCTGATAAGATGAATTGTGAAATTGTGCTGTTCCTCTGAAATATCCAGCAGAACTAGGAAGAGGTTGCTAGATTAGATGAACTGCTGATCTGGTTTTCAAATCCTCTGGAATGCATTTAATACTGAGAATAATTTTCTCTTGGTATTACAAACAACTTGTCTGAATCTATCTAACAGAATTAACTGGAAGTTTCCCTCCAGGTTTTGGTGTTCATGTTTTGGTATGGTTTGGGCTTTCTGTTTTGTTTTGTTTGTATTTTTTTCTAATTAGACATTCTTATGTAGCCTCTCTACAAGATATTCAGATGGTACAGGCAGTCTGATGACTGCCAACACAGCTCTTTAGCCTGTGCTCTTTCCCCAACACATTAAAGCTGCCAGGAGACAGCAGTGGTAGCTCAAATCCATTTACAGATTTTAAAGGACTTTGTATCTGGCCAGTCATTAGGATCCTGTCAGGATCCTAATTTAACTGATGTGTACCATTATAAAAGTCTTAATCGGTGCAGTGCAGTGGATGACCTCTGTGTGGTTCACTGAACAGTGGATAAGATGCAGATTTGATATTCTTCCATGCAAGCAGTGGTTACAAGACCCTTGCACGAGCTTCAGTGTTTCCTTAATGTTCGTTGTAAAGTAGGACAGATTTTTGCCCATGCTATTACTCTTTCCCATTTTCATGGAAAAGTAGCAACATCAATGAGGAAGACAAAAATATGGTATATATGTGTTTGAGAGAGCATAAAGAAATAAATGTCTGTCAGTTTATCTCCTCTGTCCTGCCTCTTCATATTCTACTAATGTCAAGTCCTTCCATGCTAGCTGCCTGCCTACTAATCCTGTTTCACCTGGGATGTTTAGAGAATGGAGAGCTTGCCTCCACTACTTTTCAGACAGTGTTTTATGTGGCATTGCCAGTTTGATTATTCCCCAGTGAGACATGCTAACACTGGTACAGTTCCCAATAAGCAGTCAAATTGAATTTTTGTGGGTGAGCCTGCCAACAGTAAATCACTTTTTGGTACCTTCAGGTACAAACAAGCTGCAATATTTCAGCTTTGGAACATTTTTTTTTTTAGTCCGTGTGGGCCTGAGTGAGATACCTGCTGAGTAATGTTTGGGTTTTTCAGTGAAGTACATGTTGTTCCTTCAAGTATAAACTCTTCCAGCAGTGCAACAATAGAAGCAAGTGACCTGCTATCAACAGTGCTGCTTTGGAAATACTGAAACCTTGTTAGAGTCAATATAAGTGAACTACTTAAATGGCTGAATTATATGAATCATGCATATATTTATGCCCACACAACACAGGTGTAATGATTACAGTTCTGTGAGAACAAAATCTTTGTTTCTCATCTCTGGTGAATCCCATATATCATTAATTTTGACACATTCCACTTCCTCTGAAATAGAACAGTCTTCCCACCCTCTTTAAGCCAGAAGAACAATTTCATTTGCCTGATGATAAGAGGATCAAGTAGTAATAATTTGCTCTAGGTTGTCCTAGTGTGCTGTGGGCAAAATCACCTTAGAGAAGACAGGCTGCTGCAGAGAGAAGCAGGTTTACTGTTTGCCATGGGCTCCAAAGGAATTTTGCTGCCTGAAACCACTTTTAGGAAGCAATGATTCAGCTCCACGAGAACACCTTGGCAAGTGTTGTCCACTTTAATGCGGTCTCAGTCCTCTATAGGCCCCAGTGGAAGAAAAGAATATCAGGGACCACTGCAGTTCTGCCTCACAGATTTTGAGAACTTCATCCAAAGATGGTGGTGCATTTGGTTAATGCTCTACAGCAAATACTCTGGCAGAATAAGCATATGCTTTACACCACGGCATTTTCCTTTGTCAGACATAGGCCTGGCAGTAATGCCCATTCAGAAAGTGATAGAACAACAAATATAGTTGCCTTATTATTATGGGTTGTGGCTGAAGTTGTGGTGTGGAGGAGGACTGTACTTAAGGCTTCATTGGATGACTTACTATTAGACATGAAGCTGTGAAAGCTGTGTGTAAGGGGAATAGAGATATCAAAGCTGTTTGGTCTTTCTGTTAAGAGCAAGAAGTGCATTATGTGTTACAACAAAGCTGCTGGGGGACAAATGCAGGTCCTGTTTCCAAAGATGTAAAAGACTGCCATGCTGCTGATTTTATGTCAGCATTATCTTATTTCCTTAATGCTTACCAAGACTGTAAGATAAATGAAACAAAGTGGCTTTAGACTTCATAGTTATGGTTTCCTTTTATCTTCTGGTGCTAGCTTTCCCTGAAATAACAAAACACTATCTGAATGGCCTACCAATAATTTTTTTTTTTTCTTATCCAACTCATCTATCATTCTGTTTACTATAGAAATATTATTTTTTTTTTAATAAGAAGTTCTTTCTTCAAGTTCCACATATATCTGTGTATAAAAGTACTCAGCAATATTAGCACTCTTGTTAGGCTCAGTATTTTTTTTTTCTTTTGGTGCTTTAGGGATTCATCTACTTGACTAGTTGACAAATGGTAAGACATTATGTCAAGTCATTATCAAAAATAGACATGAAATTTCTGAATTACTATATATTAAATAATGAGTTTAATGTATATTTAATATCACCTACCATCACAATATGATAACATGCTAAAAAATTTTGCTTTTTAAGTTAATCATTATGAAGTACAACCAAAAATATTGCAAAAACAAAGAAACTAATTTTCTTTTTTGAAAAAATATGAAAAATACCTACAGAATGCAATTGGCTCCATCTTTTCAAAGCATAGGCAAAGACATACTTTTACTTTATATTTTATTGGTGCTGATCTGGCTTATTGATGTAGCTCCCCCAGTTAATAAATAATATTACTAAAAAACCTAGTCTGATGTAGATTTCCTGTAAATATATACCAAATAAATGCTATCACTGACTTTTCTTTGGTAGTACCTGAAGAATTACTGATGTCTTGGAATAGATTGTTAATTTTGATACCTCATCATGTTCTCAGTAGTGTTGAAAGCTTATTACAAATATTAACACTTTCTCAAAAAAAAAAAAAAAAAAAAAGAAGTTAGGTTGAACTGGTGTTAAAGCAGATTGACTAAGGAAAAAGATAGAAAACCATGAATGGATTAAAATCTCTCTGCCTATTCTGTTTATATAAATGTCTTAGGATGTTATTTTGCTTATTTTCTAGTAATCAAAAGGCTAGACAGCCTGAGCATGTTTTGAACTATTAATTTATTTAAAATATAAACAAAAAGATCCAAAAGGAGACAACAGAATTAATCCCAGGGGTATTATTTTCTTAGATCATAAAATAACATATTTGTATTTCTTTTGTTACTTGAATGCACATTCCAGCAAATGAAAATTAAAAACAACATTTAACTCAAAAATATGTTTGACTTAAAAATCTGATGGCTTTTCACCCTTCCTCTCTTAGAACATAAATAGCACCTGTGCATAGCAGAGCAACTAACAGAGCATCAGCACTGTATAAATTGGTCATGATCACAATCTACAAAGAATATCTGTTGTAAAGTCTTCACTCGCTTTCTCTTTGGTGCCATAATGTGTGAAAGTTTCATGTAACATTTAAGTAAACCTAGAAGTGCTCAATCAGAAATTGAGAGAGGCAGAAATCATCAGATATTTGCCAAGCTCCACTACAAAATAAAGTTGTGAAATTGCTATAATTGAAGCCAAGCAAGGCCAGACTTGACATCCGTCTATCAAGGATCAATTAGGAATAATTAAATCATGATGCATGGCAGAGTAGATTAACTGTCCCAGCCAGGTGATAATAACATCATTTCCCCTTTAGCCCACACAGCCAATATTGGGGCTTTGCTTCCATTAGGAGAGCAAATTGATTATATGAGCCTGGAATATTCTTTGGTGTAGTCAAGCTTATTTACAGAAAATGCACCCAGTCCTGTTGGTTTGAACAAAGTAGAATCAAACCATGGCAGGCAGTTTTCTTGCAAGCATGTTTCTTTTCCAGAAAGGAAGAGTGTGCACTTTTCTCCTGATTGCTGCAAAGGGCAGATCCAGTTATCTTTTGGTTTTCACATGTCTTTGAACACACTCAGATGCACACACTGTCTCTCCTGCACACAGGGTTTGTCAACTATTACCCACCATGCAACTCTAGACCACAGAATATCCTTACATCAAACAGCAGACTACTGTGCTGGAACATTTAAGCTGGTGAGTCATCATGAAGCACTCGTAAGGGACTGTACAAGGCCGTGCTGACAGAATGGTCATGTTCACTAAATCTTCCAGCAATCCCAGGTTGGGTGTCTGCATTTAGTGCTTCAGCCATAGTGGTTGGCTCACACAGAACTGTTTCAGAAACATTCCTTTCCGTGGTAGCTGTGAGCACCAATACATGCCTGTGCAGTGTGTCTGTTGGTTTGGTTACATTTTAAAAGGAGGTTCACCCTCTTTCCACTTAGTTGAAACAAAGGGTGTTTATGCAGGTTTTAATATATTCACCTGTTGTTGACAAAGACCAAAAATATCATTATGGCAGATATTATTGCCTAGCATAGTAACATTTAATAAATAATGAAGAAAATATTGACCCTTAAACATTTGTTGGTTAGTGGGAAGAAGTCTGAGATTCAGCAGTTACAGATACTGTTTTGGGCTCCAGAATAGACTCTTGAATGGTGATAGCAAATTAATTTAATCTCTCTGAACCTTAGTGTACACAGGTCAAACAATTAGAACAATATGGCACGTTTTGCAGATACTCAAACCATGGCTGGTATTATTTGATATGAATCTGATTCAAGACTTAAGGAAGTCAATCAAAATGTTTCTGTTGACTTTCCCAACAAAATAATCATACTGTTATGTGCCAGGTGATACTTGTTTGTTTGTTTTTCCTGTGAGAGAGTGTAAAGGATCATAGAATCATAGAGTCATTATGGTTGGAAGACACCATTATGATCATCAATTCCAACTGTTAACCCAGCACTGTCAGGGTGCACTTTCTACCCAAATGACCTGAGGCCATAGATGTGGATGGGGGAGGACGGAACGGACAGGAATAGTGAATGCCATTAAAAATACTAAATACTAATTGGAAAAATCACCTCTTATAGTTAGACATATTTTCCAAATCTTCATGTGATTAATTACGAGCACTGGAAGGAGAATAGATGTAGGAAAGTTTAATGGACAGGTTATTTGTTAGGAACAGGACAGGTAAATTCTGGGCAAAAAGCATCCTTTCACTCTCTTTTTCATATACTCCCTTAAAGTGTTCTGTGTAAAGTACAGGGTATAATAGAGCTTTGTTCTGTACACTTTGAACAATATACTAACTTACATGCTCATGCAAAGGGATATTCACACAATACACAGATGGATCTTGTAAATGCTACACAAATTATGAAAAGAATGTGCTGTAAGAATCTTAAATTATACTATCTACAGTATAATGCAAAACTATCTACAGTATAATGCAAAACTCATTATAGAAGTAATCCTGTAATTTTATTCAAAGTAATATTTAAAGATTCTCATAAAACCTCTTTTTACAGGCTATCAAAATTCAAGTGAAACTTGTACAAACACAAGTATTGAACAGGATTCAATATGTGTGAATTTACTTCTATGCAGAACTGTTTTCCAAATTGGAGCAGAAGAGGAAAGTGCACCCTCCACACAAAACATAGGCTAATCAACTGGTTCCACAGTTCCTGACCATCAGCCTTCCTCTAAAGCCTGGGAAGGTTCCTCTGTGCCTTAAAAGGTATACAGTATGTGCTCTGACTGAGTTTGAGCTTAATGAACTCTTATTGTTCTGTAAAACAGAAACAAATGAAGAGGGTGAAGAAAAATCATGCAGACAAGTGAAAACTCAAAACAAGAATTACTATCCACATGCAGGAGGACTGTGGATATCAAGCACACCAGTGATTCAGTCACTTATTTTTTTTTATTGATTAAGTAACTATTAGTCAAATTCCACAGGTTGAGAAGATGAAACAAGGTTCAGTGAATTACTTCAGAACAACTACAACCGAAGTTGAGGATCATGCTGCCTGTCAAAGCTACAATATAAAGGCTGCTATTAAGAAAAGGCAACACTACAGAAGCAAAAGTGCTTCAGTTCTGTTTTCTTTAGGATAACAGGAAATGGTGAGAGAAGATATAACACTCTGAGTATATTCTCCATAGACATAAACTTGAGAAAGCACACGTGTTCGGACTGGCTGGGAATATATATATATTAAAAATCAAGGGCAAGGAAGTTGAGTAGCTTTTCATAAACATCAAATCCATTTCCAAGGTGCAGGTCTATATATTACTTTTATTAAAAAAAAAAAAAAAAAGTAAAATCTGGAAAATGTTTCTGATTGAGGTACACATTGTGGTAGAGCCTTGATGAAATTGCTCTACATTGTACTGGAGACACAAGATAAGCCAACCTCTACTACAATATATGGAGAAGTGAAAGACTGTTGAGCAGCTTTTAAAAAATGCACAACTTCTTATGTCTGTCTCAGATATTAATTTCAGAAACAATATGATTAAGGATTATTCTGTGGTCTTCCTGTTAGTAAAGCAGAAAGTAAAACTAAATGGAACACAATTATTTCTTCTGGAGAGAGCTTGTCTTTTGTGGGGACAAGCAGAAAGAAAGGAATAACCACATGCAACAGATGATTACACTCAGATACCCTGATGATAGAGGTCCTTATTCAAACTGAATTTTAAATAAGTAGCACAAAAATGCAGAGTAATAAATAAAATTTATTTCTGCATGTCATAACCACTTTACTTTGTTAACCTTGCTGGGTTTAAAATTACTCCAGCACTAATGAATATATGCTTTGATTTCTATAACAACTCCTGGCAGATTGAGTCTTTTTAGAACATTTCTTGCTCACCTGCTTTTAGTTTTTAAATTTTTTTTTTCAAGCTGACAAATAGACTAGAGGAGAGATCTGCACGCACACATTGCTTTTTAACTGTGCAGTTCGAAAGACGGGTAGAACCTAGTGATCATACTCCAAAGAAGGAAAGATTAATCTTTGGCTCATTTTGACTGTATTGACATGATCAATAATAGCCATGCCTGTTGGCAAAATGTGCACATATAAATACTCTATAAACGTTGTTAAATAAAAGACTGCTGCATTAAATAATATGACCTTGCTACCTTTTAGTTGCAATCTTAGAGTGCAAACTTGTTTTAATTAGCAGTCAGCAAGCAGACTGTAACTTCACTGAAGGAGCATTGAAGAATCACTGCCTATTAACAACCCAGCGGTAAGTAAGACAGTACAAATACTTAGAACCAAATAGTGTGCATTTCAGGAGTGGAGAGGATTAGCTATTGGGCACACAACACAGTGGAGGAAATTGCTTTATTCCCAGTACTGCTGGGTACCAGGAGGCAATCAGTGTGCCTCTAGCCCATTAACAGCATTCAGAGTGTTGCTTCCCATAGAAGGGGTGATTGGCTAACCACTGGGTGACCAATTAAATGCTATGAATAAGTCCCAAACCAAACAGCATGGGGCCTGTTTGTGGCACAGTGGTATCATTACTAAAGTGAAAAACTTGATGAGAAAGGAACATATTTAATTATAGAACTATACAAATGGCTAATTAGGACCATAAAGTGAAATGAATGACTTTCCAGTGGATTTTTGAATGTTACTGATAACTGCTCAGCTTCTTTGGAGACCATGAAAGTGATCTACAGTGCCAGCCTGCATATTATGGTAATGGATGGATCTTCATTACTGGGGACATGTTTGACCTGGTTGCTCAGGTAGCATGAGCAGTCCTCGATTCCTCTCCCGGCAAGGGTTCTCCTGGTGCAGCCCCTGGTCTACCTTGGGTTCTGATCGCTTTCACCCCCCTTCTCATACGCTTAGAGGCAAAGGCATTACCTGCAATTGAAACTCCCTCTCACTTTGAAATCAAGTATCTCTCTAGTTTTGTGGCAGCTCAGACCCATGCTTAATTTTGGCCTTCAAAATCACTCATGGTGTTGAAAGAAATCTTTCCCCTTCATATCACTCCCCAGGATCTTACAAACTCCTGAACTCATACCAGTTATTTTAATCTTTACCACACAAAGTAGAGATTCCTTTAAATTACTTAGTCTGGTTTCCAAAAGAGACCCCAGAGCTCAATGATTTCTTAATGAGTAGTGAACTTTTCATTTCTTCACTACATGTATCCTCAAAATGAGAGAGGGAATGTTTCTACTGCATGAAAATAAAGGGACCTGATTTTTTAACTGAGCATTTTTTTCTGGCTGCGTAGGCACTCTGAGGCCTAGAGAGGAAGCTTATCCTTCTAATAACCCTTCTGATTATTTATTGACTCGATTAGTGGCAACAATAAAAGGAGAGGGTGAATATTAGTTGGTATACTGTGCTTACTGTACTGCAGTATAAACATTATGTGTTATGATATATTCATACTAACACAAAGTAGTAAAGACAGAGCAAAGCCCAGTCATCGGAGTCTCTTAATGCTGACAAAACCCTTGCAAATAACAGCCTCCAGCAGTACTGAGATCGTGCTGAGATGTGGTTTGACAGTGCCCCTAGGTGTGCTGATGACAGGGATGTTGTATGTTCAGCATACAAGAAAACCATCGAAGGCCTGAGAGCAGAGGAGTTTGCATGTATACATTCCTAGCCAGAAACAGAACTAGTTTCATCTCTGTTGTTTTACTATTGGTGAACTTGGCATTTCTCCATCTCCAAAAGAAAACTGTTCTTTCTCCTTGATTTCCGGACTTTTCCACTCTAAATGATCAAACTAAGGGCTTGAAAGATTTAACACTACTCTCAATGCTTTATGGCCTCACTTCTCATGTCATTAATCATTATGGAAGTACACACTAATTTTTGTGCCCAAATGTGTGAAGAAATTAATGTAGTTCCTTGTTGAAAAATGGAAAATCAATTAATGTGTTGCAATATAGAGAATTCTCAAGTAGATCAACTTGCTTAAGATGCTTTCCTACCCTAATTAAGTGATGTGACCCTGTGAGTCCTATTGTGGATCTCAGCTCTCCACCATGGAAATGATGAAGTACTACACTGAAGGTCAATCTGAGGTTTGGCTAACCCATTTTATGAATTTATCTCAAAGTGACACTAACTACTTTCTTAGATTTGATGCATCATCAGATACAGGACTAGTGCCTAGGCTATAATAACATTGTTTGGACTTGGGGTTTTGATGGTTTTTGTGTCATTTTTGTGTTTTGTTTGGCTTGGGGTTTTTTTCACCAACTGCAAACAGCTGGTTATGGATCTGTTGTTTTATGAGCCTATAAAAAAAATTCATCTCAGTAACAGGAGACTTACCGAGTTTACATACAATGTCCAAAGCCCTTGGTGCAAGAATTAAGAAACTTCTCAAAAGTTCTCAGTTCTTTACACACAGCAACTTCCAGAATATTTCTCACTTTGAATGCATCAAGTATTTTCCCTAAAAAATCTATCATGTTGCAGTTTGGTAAAAGATAAACAAAATCAGGATTTCATTGCCAGAGTTAAGAATATATTTCTTTGAAATTTTTATCTGAACTAAATCAAGAAGCTGCTGTGTGATTATTACATAATGATGTTGGACAAGAAAGCTCCAGAAAGAAACTAACTTTCATGAAACTAACTTTCATGAAACTTTCTATGGGCTGGAAACAATACTCTTCTGAATGCAAAATTTACCTACAGATGCTTATCTTAATTGATGAAAAAACTTCTCTTTGTAAAATCAAATTGTTTTCTCTGTGTTTTCCTTCTGAAGACAGAATCATACTAAAAACTAATTTTTCACAATTATCCTAATTGTTATTTTTCTCTAGATCATACTTTACAGCAGCAATCATGGTGTAAGTTTTTCATCATTGACTTGAAATTAGGAAAAAATCCATTTTTAGAAATGAAATGATGTTCATAAATACGCTTTCCATTGAAGTCTTTTGTTAGTTAATATCCATTGAGAAGCAGACAATACAATTGTGAAGTAACTAAATTTCATAGAAAGTGTGGAAATATTTCACCTTACCATTAACACAGGAAACACAATTCTAATAGTGTTACTGTGACCAAGGGAAAATGTGTACAAAATTGTAAGTGAACAGCTGTTCAAAAATTAAAATTACAGCTCTAACATGGAAAATGTTTTTGTTTATTTCTACTTTAAGGAGATCAAAAACAGTGAGCTGGTCTGAATCTACTCATAAACTTTTTACTGTTAATATATTATACATGAGGAATAAGGCTGGTAAAGTCTGTTGTCAACATCCTTACAGAGAGGCTTCTTCTGACCATTCATAGAAAATTGATATCCTATTCTGAAATGGAATGTATCTATGTCTGTTTGACTATCAGAAATATTTCTTTTTTTATCATGAGACAAGAAAGGGCTTCTTTTTATGCTGAACAACTGTTGTAACTGAACATACTGTACTGTGCACATCATGTTCAAAAACACAATGGCAACAAACATAGCAGTATGATCTGGAATTATATATATATATAATATATATAGACATCATTTATTGATGTGGCGTTGTGAAGATGTTAATGCATTACAAAACTAAAGCATGCTATTTTAAGTGCCCAAGCTAGCACTGAAGTATTAAGATTTTCAGAGTTCAAGAATACTAATCAGATTTTTTTCCATCCTTTTGGATCACTAACACAACTTCATAATATTTTGTGTTTTGAAATGTTATTAGCACATACTACATTTATGCTTTTAATTGAAATGTACCTGGAACTAACAATGCCTTAGCTAGACTACTCCTGACATTTATGGTCAGGAGTTCTCATATTTTGTAAGCTAGGAATGGAATGAGTCATATAAAATAGCCAAGTAATCAATAAAAATACATTAAAGCTTAAAGTAAAATTTGGGGGTAATTAAAATATTATTTCTAAAAAGTACAACATGTACACGATTTACCTATAATAGAGAAACCATGTAGCACTAAGAACCTGTTCTCATATCAAAGGCTAAGATGGCTTACTATGCTGCTGGCACTCTGTGTTATATTTTCTCTGAAGCATACCATATGCCAGTAAGAAAATGCTCTAGTTTACATTATCCCAGTGTGAAACTGTCCATGCATTTAAAACTGAGAAGGTCATTTTCTTCAAGCCTGAATTTCTGGTAAGATGCACAGTTCAAATTCAGATATAAAGTATTTAATTTCCACTATTTTTAAGACATGAGATCTTTAAAGTGACATCTTTTCATGCTTGTACCATTCAAGCATGTTTCAGTGAATTTTTATCAGTTGATAGAGAAAAAAAAAATAGCAAAACAAAAATCACATTGACCTTGAGTTGAGAATGAAAGGGAAAAATGGCAGGACAGAGAGACCTTGCTTGACAAATGAGAGGCAACTTTGAAAAGATCAGAGTTGAAACTGATGTTCAATTTTACACAACTGGCCTTTGGAGTAACATTTAATTAGTTGACAAGAGAGGAAATCTACTAGGTCTTCATGAAAAAAAAAAAAATGTGAGTTTTGTGGATTTAGCTTCATTATTGGAGATGTTAACATTTTGCTGATGGATTCAAGTAGTTGCTGTATCCTTTTTCTGCCACTGGTTTTGCAAAGCTTCATGTTATCTTTTATTTATTGTGCTGGTATTTCTTAGGAGGGAAATCATTATGTTGGAGCTGAGGTAGCATCAGCCTTTGACGTGTTTTGGTTTGGGGTTTTTTTTCTGTTTCATCACAGCAGCATTCTTTTGCCTTATATAGTGATGAAGTAATTCATAATGTACTTTGCAGCAATATACTGTATTTATAGACCTTAAATGTCTACTCATGAGAGAACAGATTTCAGTCCAGTTTCTTTCAATGTTTCTGTGCTTACAGGAAGGCAGGAACTGTTTTGCTTGTGCTGATCCATGGAAAAAGCAAAATGAGTCCTCACCACACAAACACTTAACTCAGTGGAAGCATTAGCAGTGGGGAGTAGATAGTGTTGAATCCAGGATATTACATCCATGTGATTTAGTATTCAAAATGGAGTTCCAAGTGAGGAGATTGACTTTTCCCCTTTGAATGACTGTGGGAATTTCATCTTTGGACAGAGATAGGAGATATTGATTCATTTGATTCCTACCAGCTTTTTGAGTGGTGCAATCAGGAAGGTGGCATAAGAAATTTTACATATGCAGAACTCATTCCTGTAGCTTCTTCTCCTTCTCCTGAGTTTGCTGGTCCTCAAAGAAGACCTATAAGATCTTTGGAAGAATGAGAAATTACACCATGGAAGAGGAAGAATTGCCCTCATCTTGTCACCTTA
Source organism: Ceryle rudis (assembly GCA_033439905.1). Taxonomy (NCBI): domain Eukaryota; kingdom Metazoa; phylum Chordata; class Aves; order Coraciiformes; family Cerylidae; genus Ceryle; species Ceryle rudis. The sequence continues at coordinate 4,864 of JAAGNO010014432.1, read as the reverse complement.
AGACAAAAGGATTTTTAATTATTTTCCCCTAAAGGGGCTAAAAAGACAATGCCATTTTATTACTTGGACTCAGCACAAATCTTGTAAAAATAGCCACGCTAATCCCTCCTCGCTTGTGCAGAGACTTTCAGAGCTGCTGGAAAAACCTGTGTTTCTCTTGAACCAGACAAAAGTTTTGGAAGAACAGCCAGGATCTATGTGTGTGCATAAAGTCAGTGAGAGGTACTCCTGATTTTGTGTAGGCGAAGAGCTAGGTGTCTGTTCTTCAGTAAAAATAAAGAGTTGGGTGTTTAAATTTTCATGCTGTGATGCTGTTAAAGCTTGATGTCTGGCTCTACTTAGAGCACTGCAATCGTGTTAAAGGACTGATGACAGGCATGAAGTAACTAAATGCTCAAAGTGTACTGTGAGCAGCTATCAACAAAAGGAGCCTTGAATTAAATCCCTGCCCCTAGACTTGATCTGATCTCTCAGCCCTCACTGGGGAAGCTTCTGTGTTCTGCTTTATACTCGTCCCTTTCGGCACACATTTTATGAGAAACAAGGGGTAGAGGAAGCAAGAAGGGGAGGGGGAGAAAGGATGAGTTCACTTTCTGCCAACCACTTTATCTCTCTGCAGCTATTGTTCTAATAAGCTCTTTCCCATTATGTCGCAGAGCCTTCATAAATATAGAAATCACAGTCATTTATTAGAAGCCAAATAGCTCACTGTGTGCTTCTGTATGTTTTATATGATATCCGGAATATTTTGAATACGATGAACGATAACAAAAAATGAGCTCTTGCCTGACTCTTCAAAGAGACATCAAAGAATAACATTAATGATGCACTGGAAATGTGATGGTATTTTGCTACCTGGATGTATGTTTCAGGAAATATTCAATGAAATTCTGGTCTGCCTCTCTTGTTGGATGAGAGGAAGAGGATATCAAAAGAAACAAATGCTGAATTAGTTAGTTGAATAAACCTTTTGAGAGTATAGTGAATCTTTAAAGAGCTATGCTTTAGGATTCAAAATGGAGATCCAAGCAACTGGTGGAATTTCTTGGTGAGAATTTGACAAAAATATAACCTGGTCTAAAATCTTCAACAGGACTCAGCTTCCACAGAGTTCTCTTACTAAAGGCAGAGCTAGTCATATGTGAACAGAAGGTTGGTATCTGGTTCAAATCCCAACACTCCATCTGTCAGCTTAAATATTAAGAAATTGGTAATGCGAGGTCAGTTGGGGCACTTCATATAAGGCATAAAACAGTACTGTGTTTCAGATGATTTCCAGAAGGAACATGCAAGGGAAGAATTGGAGATAATCTCTAAAATAGATGTCAGATTTTGTCTGACAAGGCTATTTCACAGTCTGCCAGTGTTTACTGTGAATTTGTTTTGTTACATCTACTACATGGTCTTAATGTTTGCCTTAAGATACTGAAATAGTGAAGATAATAGTGGAATTACCTAGTACTTGTTGCTCCTCTGTATATTCAAGCAAAACTCCAGATTTGATAAAGCTTTGCCTGAATAAAGGCTAATAAGGCTGATAGATCAAATTTGGTCTTATCTTAGTGGAAGGTATTTTGACACAAATCATATCTACAGACTTCTTTGCTTTTGTTAGTGAACACTTACCATACCAGACTCGTTGTGACTGTTCCTCCTGCTTCATATGATGAAAATATTTGCCACTAGTCCTATTCGATTGAATAACTCAACCTGTATACTTTTCTTTTTCTTGACATCCATCAATTTTCTTCAATTAAATTAAAAAAGAAAGGATGGCAAGCACCTAGATTTTTTCTTAAGAACATTCATGTAAACGGAGTCTGCAATGCTGAAACAAAGATGTGGCTATAGTGCCATCCAGTAGTGAAATCTAATCTCCCCCAAAACACAGTGTGGCAGGTTGACTTTGGCTTGCTGCCAGGTGCCCACCAAGCTGCTCTAGAACTCCCCTCCTCAACTGGACTGGGGAAAAAAAGCAGGGTGAAAGTTCATGAGTTGGGATAAGAACATGGAGATCACTCATCAGTTAGTGTTACAGGCAAAACAGACATGGCTCGGGGAAATTAATTCATTACCAATCAAATCAAAGGGGTATAATAAAAAAAAAGAACAAATCTTAAAACACATTTTCCCCCACCCCTCCCTTCTTCCCAGGCTCAGTTTCACTCCTGACTTCTCCACCCCCTCCCCCTTAGCAGTGCAGGGGGACAGGAAATGTATGTTGTAAGCAGTTCATCACATTCTCTGTTGCTCCTTTCTTCTCAAAGGGAGGATGCCTCACACTCTTCCCCTGCTCCAGTATGATGTCCCTCACATTGAGAACAGTTCTCCACAGATTTCTGCGATGAGTCCTTCCCACAGCATGCAGTTCATGAACTGCTCCAGCATGGGTCCTTTCCACAGGGTACAGTCCTTCAGGAATAGACTGCTCTAGTGTGATTTCCCTGTGGGGCCACAAGTGGCATCAGAAAACCTGCTCTAGTGCAGGCTCCTTTCATAGGGTCACAGGTGCTACAAGGAGCCTGCTCCAGTTCAGAGACTCCACGGGGTCACAGCATCCCTTGGTGTGTATCTACCTATTCAAGTGTGGGGTCCTCCATGGGCTACAAAAGGATATCTGCACCACCATTAAACTCCATAGGCTACAAAGGAAAAGACTTTATCATGATGGTCTTCACGAGAGGCTATAGGGAAACCCCTGCTACAGTACCTGGAGCACCTCCTCTCTCTCCTTCTTCACTGACTTTGGTGTCTGCAGAGTTGTTTCTCTTACATATTATCATTCCTTTCTCTCAGCTGCTGTTGTGCAGCAGTTTTTTCCCCTTCTTAAACATGTTAGCACAGAGGCACTACTGCAGTTACTGATTGATCAGCCTTGGCCAGTGTCAAGTCCATCTTGGAGATGGTTGGAACTGGCTCCATCGAACATGGGGGAAGCTCCTGGCATCTTCTTACAGAAGCACCCTTGTAGCCCCCGCCACTACTAAAAGTTTGCCACATAAACTCAATACACATAGTTCTTTTCATTCAGCAGGAACCAATGTACATCATCTTAACAGTGCTAAATCCTTCAAGTTCATATTGAGAGGGTTGGACAGGCTGCTGGAAAGGAGGCATGAAAAACTGTAGTAGTTGCGAGATTGCTGCAATTAAGTTGAATTATTAGGAATAAGCAAAAAAATTACAATGAAAAACCTAATAACTAGAAGAATTCAGGCTGGTCTAAATACTAGTATGTTTGGAAGAAAATAGGCATAGTCCTATGAAGCTTGGTTTACTCAAACACACACGAGGTCATTTGTGGGCATTTGCTGCTGCTCAGGTGGATGTAAGTTAGCTGAGAAAACATATCAGTAAAGCACCAAACATTGATGTCTGACCACTGTTAAGAAATGAGAAATGTTAACATAGACATAGTTAACATAGTAATGCAACTGGAGGTCATCCAGAGAGAAACCTGATCAAGCCTGGCCACCTTGGAGTAAAGGGCAAGAAACCCACATGTCTCATGTGGACACTGGCACAAAAATATGGTAGATATTTTAGGTGTTTAAAATTCTAAAATTACGGTTCAGTCTGATGAGATTATCTCTCACAAAAACTGTAACTTACCTCAGGTAAGACTGTATACCTGTAACTTCTCGTAGTTGGGTGTTATGATCCCCCTTTTTTTTCTTTGGTTTTGTTTTTGTTGTTGTGGGGTTTTTTTGGTTGTTGTTGCTTGTTTGTTTGTTTGTTTGTTTTTCTGGATCTACAACTTCTCCAAATTACATTAATGAAGGCTGTTAACAACATTTTTTTTCTGACCATAACTGAGCTTCTAATACTAGATATTTATGAAATATTTGTAAATCTGAACTGACTACTTATAAGAAGGACTTTTTTTCTGAACCTTACATTAATTTTAAAGATTTGGGTCATCAAGAAGTCAATGCATTTAGGAAGCATTTAGGCACATGTGCTTTTAGAGTATTTAATTACAACAAACTTGGTATGAGTAAGTTCTGAAAAGTTTTATCCCCTGAAAATATAGATCAGATAATGGTCTGGTGTAATAACACTATATTAAAGTGTTCAGGTACATCTTGCAAGTAATTTTGTCTAATGAGAAGGGTATATCACCAGTAATTGAAAGACTGAATTACCGTTTGCTGTTATTTGTGTCGACCACTATGTTGTTTTCACCTGGATGCAGCTGAAAAAAAATTATAATAAATCAACTGAAGTATAAATTATATAATGCCTAGCAAAATGTGCAAATATAAACAAAATGAATGTACTTGGAGATGCTATGTACTATGCGAAAATGAAGAAATATATTGCTGCTTAGATGTAGTAGAAAACATATGAAATACTGTCATAAAAGTGAAACATATAAGGAAATTTGCATACATTATAATCTGCAAATTAACATGTATAAAAGTAAAATGAACTCAATTTTGAAAGTTGTGATTTTCATATTAAGAGCTGGCATTCTAGTTCTTCACTGAAAATGTCATTGCAACAGTAGATCCAAAACAGGAAAGGAGAGTGGAAGCTGGAGTCCAGAGAAATGTAGTCAGTGTTTGTTATTAAGGATGTCCTGTTATTTTTATGAACTGCCTTAGAACCTTAAGTAAGGCGTTCTAGAACATAAGATTTTTTTTATTTGTTTTATTATGTTAATATCAATGTGCATGCCTAAGAAATAAATACAACAACAAGTGGTATCTGCTTGTTCTACCACTCTCCCTATCTAAGGATTTACAATTTTGCTGTAGCCCTTAATTTCCATTTTGCCTGGGAAAAATTGATTACCAGATGGCTCATGGCTATTTTTATGTGTTGTAAGGCAAGTTTCCAGCGGATAATTATGACATTACTG
>JAAGNO010014431.1:26580-48740 GCA_033439905.1 Ceryle rudis | reverse complement strand
AGAAAGGAGTTTATAACTACATCATTGCAACTTGGTTGCTCCTGGGCAACTTTTGCATGTAAAAGTGGAAGTAGTAAATTTTTTTTTTTTTTTTTTTCATTATAGCAGCAGGGACAGCTCACCTTAATACTGAATGAAGCCCATGACTAATGAACAATTCAATTGATCAAATTATCATGCAAGCATTCAAAAATCTTTAAATTTGAATGATATAATATATCCTCTTTTAGTTATCTTCTATTTCTAATTATTATAGAATTTATTATTTTTTTTAGCTTCTTCTGATAAGTCAGAAGCTTTATTGCCTCTCCCTTTCACTTCAAATGAAAACTTTTTTTTTCATGTATCCTCAACAGAGAGAGCCTAAAAAAAATTGCAGACTCTGTGAGATCTGAAATACAATCAACAACAGAAACAGCTGGGTTTTTTTCTTCTTCCAGTGGTAGATGAGTAAATTATATAGACAGATTGGGGGCAATTAGCTGTCTCTCTCACAGAAAATGCAATAGTCATATGACTTCTGGATGGACACTTATCCAGCACAAGTGAACTATTAAGTGAAATAAAGTCTTCACTAGACTCACATGTTCAGCATGTTGATCTCAGTTTGCTCCATCAATTATTTAAATGCAAGACAGGTACTCACACTCCAGAGACAAAAAAACCACAACCAGCATTAAGATGGACTGAATCTCACCATGGATACATAAAGAAGGAAACTGTGTTCCCACCAAGTAAGGTAATACTGAGATCTGGACACATATTAGCTCCCAAACTACTACTCTTTGCAAAAACAGTAGATCACAAGGTGAGTCCTTGTTTTTATGTTACCACCCTCATGCAAACTAATTCATAACTTACAAAGTAGATATAATTATATCTACCCACAAAACTGTCTTTCTTCTGCCCTTAGATCATTATATCCCCCCCCAACACCCAATCTGATCCAGTAACAATTACATTACTTTTATTCCTCCCTATGTTTAGAGGAAGGCTGCATGATCTGCCAGAAGTCTGGATGCCCTGGGAGAGAAGTAAGAACATGCAATGACTAGTGTATGGTCAGTGCCACTTACTTCTTTAAAATATGGGGTAAATCTAACCTATATATATATATAAAATATATGTAATTACTTCAAAGATATTAGAAACAACACACATGATTTAATTTAAATTGATTTAATTTATTGAAAACCTAATTTGAAGGCCCTATGACCGAAAAAAAACCCCACAACAAAATGTGAAAATACAGTTCATAGGAATGAAGAAACAGACAGGTAAAGCCAGCATTGCAGTGCTCTTTGAAAATGTGGGCACAGAACTTCCTTTAACTTTCTTCTTTCAGTTCTGCAGCCAAAAATTCATACTAAGGGAATGAGAAGGCCAGATTCTGAGCTCCATTTTAATAATTTGTCAAAGGCAGCTATGCTGTCCTTTTCATGGTTATTTTTAATCTTCTAACATGCTGGCCTTCTGTTCTTTCTTTTCAGCCTGCTGCTCTCTTTTCCACTAATGACTTCACTTGTTATTTGTTGTGAGGAAATAATGTAGGATTTGATTCATGGATATTAAGGCTTCAACAAGAAAGCCTCTGAAATGAAAAATTAAATTATGATGGTTTAGAAATTAAGTATTAAAAACAAGAATAGCCATTGTTTATGATCAAGATTTATATTTAAGAAAAGCTCCCAATCTCTGCTAAGACAGCTGCAAATTATATGGGGATATCTAGGGAAAATTCTGATGTTGGAGTAGTGCAATACAGAAATGCATACACAGGTAAAACATAATTCTGCACACATTTCTATAGAGACAGATAAATTTGAGGTACAGTCCACAAGGCATTCTTGAGGGAAATCACTCTAGTCATTTAAAAGTAATTAGACACTGGACTGAGAAAAACTAAAACCAAGGTCTCAAGCCTGAAAGAATAAAGTGGGTTGTGTGACTTTTGGAATGAAAATGTCAGCTGAATTAAAGGAACATTTAAGATATTTTGTAGAATCATGGAATGACAGAATGGTTTGAGTGGGAAGGGACCTTAAAGACCATCTATTTCCAACCCCCTTGACATCAGCAGGGACACCTCCCACTAGACCAGGTTGCTCAGCCTGGTCTTCAACACTTCCAGGGATGAGGTGTCCACAACATCTTTGGGCAATCCATTCCAGTGTCTCACCTCCCTTTTGTTCTCCTCAGAAAGTCCACAGAACTTCACATCAGAAAAAGAAAGAAAAAAACTACCCCAAAAAAAAAGTTCTGTAATTTAACTGTTGAAATAGGGTCATTACCTGAGGATATCTTCCTTTCTCTATATCATATGTAAATGTATTGATGTTCTAAAACTAGAAACTTTGCTAGAAAGCAGAATTTTTTCAATTAAATTTATTTGGCTCTAAAAAGGAATATAATTAATGGATACTCTGCAAGATACTGAACAGTATCTTCATTTCAAAGAAACTGTAGCTAAAAAACATGAGAAATGCCTTTACTACATTAGATATAGGGCTCTATGCCAATACTGCCAAAAATGGCTTTTTGTTAGCACCAAAAATTGATAAAATGGAAGACTGCTACTTGCCTACCTCAAATGAAAGAAGATGAGCTCTCGATGAGTAACAGAAGAGAGAAATGCAAGTATGATTTTCTTATCTTGTATCCTGTTCCAGTTTCCTGCTTCTAATCCAACAAGTATTCCCCTAGACCAATATTTATAAGGATTTCTACTCAAGCTGCATCATGGTCTGTATAAGAATTAGCTTTGAACCTACCTACATATTAATATCCCCTGGAAATTCCTACTACTCTCTTGAAATATACTGTTTAGATATTCAACATGTTTAACCATTTGGGGTTTCAAATAGGTCTGATCTGGATGGACTGACAAGCAGAATCTGCTGATAATCAACACATGACCTGCTCCAGATTGTGGAGATTCTTCAAAGACATCTTTCCACACACAGAAAAAAATAAATTTTAATCTGAGAAGTAAAGTGTTTGAAAAAGCTACAAGCAGGTAAGAAAAATTATTTATAACAGAAATTACTCCATAATCTTGATTACCTACAATTCACCAACGTAAAAACTACAGAGATTTGTAAATAATTGTGATTAATAAACTGTTTGCCTCTTCTTCCCCCAACATGCTCTGAATTAAGAGCATATATTGAAGTAGCAAATTGTTTAGAAAGTTAAACAGCAATCATAACTTCTTTTTATAAGACAGAATTTTCATCTTGAGTGATACCTTCCTCTGCAAAACCTTAAAACGATTTCCGTGGGATTATGGTGGATTAAGTGACTGTTCAGGGTAAAACTGGCAGAATTAGGTCCTAAGAGATTTTCTTTGCTATGCTGTGATCCCTGAAGAGAAGGTGTAGGAATTACACTACTAAAATTATTAAAGCTATACAGGATTTATCACTTAATATATACTTTAAGAAACATTTCCACACTGGCATTGGAATGGACAAGATGACTTAGAACTATGTATTTTTCTCATGTCTAATTCATTTTATACTTTCAACTTGATTTATGTCAAAGGTATTGCTGTTTAGTTTTATTTCTAAATCAAAAAAATATCATTTTCATTACTGGAATATATTAAAATTATCAGGTCACACAACAAACTCATTTACATATGGGTTGAGGTTTTTTGATTGCTTGTTTTCATTTGGGATTTTGGGGGGAGCTGGTGTTGCAGGAGGGAAACAGAAGAATGTAAAACCATGGACCATGTGATGGTAAAAAGTAGAAACTGGAAAATTATACTTTGATTTATTTCATGAAAAGAAAATATAACTCCTCACTGAAAAAGAGACATTTGAGATACTGAATGCAGTGAATTTTCTTAATACATCACACCAGTAGTGAAATATCAAATTAAATAACTTGACACCCCACCCACTGTAAATATTTGCAATGTTCAGTAACTTTAATTTCCTTTTATCTTATCTGCTTCTGCAGTATGTGGTTTCTTACTGAAATATTACAGTATTCAAAAATTATTCAAAACACTTTCTTCAATTTCACACTTTTTACAAGAAGTAAAGCATTGTAAGTGTGCATCAAGAGCACTTTAGCAACCTATGAAACAATAAATACTCTAACAAATTGTCTGTGGTCCTGATTTCATTCATATTTCTTCATGATTCTAGTTAATACACAGAAAAATCCACATACATTGCAATCTGAAATCAAACAAATAACAGGTCTATGAACCCAGGTGACCTAAAATGTCCTTATTCTTGTCTTCTCTTCCTTACTTTTCCTTTATGTTGCTGTTTTTGTTTTGAGGATTTTTTTGTCACTTTAAATTAGCCTATTAGTGTTTGGGACCCTATTATGGTTTTTGTCTCTGGTTACATGTGCTAAAATCTATAAAAACTTGCATAACCTATAACAACATACTGACCCACACTTAAATGTCAGTTGGTGTTGAAGGACAGCTTTTCTGGAACTACTGTAAACTGGAAGGCATTACTTAGTGAGTTCAGTGGTGTGACTCAAAAAGTGGAAAATGCCTGTGAGGAGCAAGAAGACTGACATGTTTAAGGGCAGATGTTTCAATAAATAAAATGCCAGTGAAGAAGCACAAAGATGCCTAACGAGGAAAAGCTAACCTCAAATCACTTTTGCTTTTATTTCTATTTCCTTTATTCACCTTAGTCCATCTCTGCTTTCCAAAAAATCACAATAATTCTATCTAACTGAAGGAGATTTGTATAATATGCGTGTAAAGCATCATGTATGTATCATGTATCATTTCCTCATCTGCATGAACAAACTTGAGTCTCAAACATACAAAGCTTTTCTTTTTTTTTCAAAATGCAGATTGGATTCTCACACCTGCTTGAATCTGTGACCTTCTTTAGAGACCTATTCCTTTTTTTTTTTATAGCCTCTGCAGATAATTTTTTTTCTCACAGTTCTTTATATTCTTTGTCTAGGTTTCTGTTTCTGGTTTAATTTTTCTCTGCTTGTTTCTCTTGCTTGTTTATCCTTGCATCTACTTTCAGTATTGCTTTGCCATCCCATATAGCTTCTACTGATTATGCTTCCTACTTTACCTTACGCATTGATTGAGGGAAGTGAGATAACAGGTGGCTATTGAGCTAGTTCAGAGGTACTAGCCAGATCCTAGGCTATGGGAATTTTTTCCCCGGTGGTTCTGTTCCCACTTCCTCCTGCATATGATTCTCTCATTCTCTCCTAAGATCCATTTCCTACCAAAATCCTACTCTTCTTCTACAAAATCTGCCCATCCCCAAAACCTTCCCGATAGATAATACTGACATTTTTTCTGATCATTTGCCCAGAGCAGAACTGCTCAAATGTGTAGACACAGAGGCAAGGTCTTGGTTCAAGCTATTCTACTCAAGGAAATGAGAAGGAAGCATAGGCAGGGCCTCAAAGACCTTGTGGAAGGATTTATGAAAGCCATGCAGAGCTGAGAAACTGTGATCATAGAAGCATTAACCAGTCACCAATACTCCCACATGTTTAGCTGCTTATCCAGAAGGTTTATGTCTTTTTTTCTTGGACCAAAACCAATTTGTCCTCCATTCCTTGGACAAAGTCATAAAAATAAGCACAGGATTATTGTTACCTTAATCTAAATCCATTTTATCCCTATAAGCATGAGCACATTATGCCTATACATATGGTGGCTCTGAGTGAGCCAGTAAAAGTTTGGCACAGCAGTAAAAGAATTGTTCTTTTTAAGGCTAATTAATCTATTCTGAAGCAGCAATACAAAGAAGAGCTGATAGTTATTCCACTGACATATATGAGTTTACCCAGAAAAATCCTGTTGTTATTTCTGCAATTCATTATTATGCTTTTTATTTTGAAATTAAGTTAAACAACCTATACCTAAAATACTTTTGCAAAGGTTAATGAACTACAAACAGGCATAAAGTGGCCTAAGTTGTACTTTAACATATTACTATTTCAGTAATAAAATTAAAACCCTGGGTAAGGGAAGAATGAGTAAAGGCTAAAATTATCTTTGGAGAAATTATGCAGAAACTGGGGAGAAAACTAAATTTTAAAACCTGTGAAGGGCTTCACTAAACAGGTATGAATTGCCTATAAGTGCCTTTTTCTTCATACTTATGTCTTTGTATCACTCAGATCATCAATGTCACTTGGACTGTACTTTGCTATATGTAGACAGAAACAGTAATGAAGTATTACTGAAAGGAATGTTTTCTATCAGTCTGGTGATTGATCATATATATCACAACAAACTCAAATCATCTGCCAGCAATGAGGTTTCCCAGACCTAGTGCTTTCAGGGATAGAGACATGGAAAAATAAAGGAAATTTGTTCTGGTTTTACTTCCAAGACTGGTTAATAGGATATTAAAAATCTCCCACCCAGCATCAAAAAGTTTTGCATTTTTATGGCTCATTTCCCTTCACGTTCCTTTCCTTCTTCCACTCAAACTCCTTACTGACCACACAGTTCCCTCCAGAACTATTTTGGCACTGTTCTCATTTTTCTTTTCTTTCTAATTTTAGTTTTATTTCACTTTAGAGAAACTAATAACAAGCCTTCCAGCATCTAGAAGAAAACTAGCAAAATATGTGTGAGAGAAAAGCAGTCATGGTTGTTAGGACAAAACTAGGGTTGGAAACAACTAGCAATGTATAATTGGCATGTGTCACTAGAATGGAAACAGGTTGTTAATGCTGTAAGTTAATAAAGTAATTAATATAATTCTGAAGTAGTAAGGAAGGGTAGTGATGGATAGGATAACCTCTTTAGGCATTGAGAATAAAAATCACTGTGCCTCTCATGTAGCTTCACCCTTGTACAAATTAAAAAAATCAGTCAATTTTTGATAATATGTTGTCCAGGTTGATATAAGTGTACATCTCATGTTAAAATAGTCTTTCCTACCATAACAATATGCCTTATGTTAGCCACGTTACTATATATAAAAAGGTTTTTTCTTATGTCTCATAAAGGCAAGAACTACAGACATATGTTTTGTGGTATTCTCACCAGGCAAGCAGATGTAAAGAAATCTCATTATATAAGATAACAATTTACATATGATCAAAACATACAATAAGGTTAATTATTAGGAAAAATAGTTATCAGGAAACAATAAAAGGAAGGTCGCATTTTAAGATGAATTGCTGAACTTTGCAAGAGCATTAAGTTCAAAGACTTGGCCCATAGCCCTTGAACTACTACATTTACAAATGTCTTAGCAATTCCTTTAAACATTTTTTGTCATGAATAAAATGTTATGGAATTGTGAACACTGCTGTAGTTAATGTTGCATCAGCAGTTTTACTGCAACTTTTGTTTTCACAGGTTCATAACTCTGAGGCTTGACATACCAAAGAGCAATCATGAAAACAGTAATTTAAATATCAAGAAAAATGTGCTCATTCAGTCTCAAGTTTTAAAAGCAAAGGTGTATGGTAGTCTGAAAATTATTGCAATCTTTGAAAACTAAGAAATATTTTAACTTTTAATGTGTCCTTTTATGGTTGTCCTGGTTTGTAATGAAAATAGGTTAATTATGGCAGACTGATGGTATTTAAAATTTCCAGAAGTATTTTAAGTTGTCCATAATCCTCTACATAGGCCCACAACTTTGTGTCAGCAAATACTCTGCAGTGGTATTTAGCCTATTTATAAATGCCCATGTGTACCAAGAGTATTTTGTCCAGACTGACCATAACAGCATTAAGTCTCTATTGTATCTTTTGTTCAATTATCCATAAAAGAAGATGAATGACACTAAGGCAGAGATAAAGATGTAATGCTTTATAGAGGGAATAATGTCATTTCAAAATTAATACTACTGTTTTGTCATGTTGATCCTCATAGAGCTGCTAGAGCTTCATCATATAACTGGATCATATACCAAAACACAGATTAGAATTTAAAATAAATAAAATAATTACCTTCAAAGGAGTTAGATATGACCTTAAACACTCACTGAGTCCAAGGATTTGGTACTTTGTGCTAGGAGCCTTCCACTGGGCAGAAGGTGGAGATAAAGGGTCTTGCACTATTCCATACTCTCTGACAACTATTTAGGGACTTTTCTGTGGCAAACAATACAATTTGCCAAAGCAAAATGCACAGTAAATTCTCTGTTGTGGTCAGTAGTACCGGGGATTTTCTTTTAAAGTGATGGACCTCTCTCCTGTTATGTGAAAGCCCAATGAGTCTGTGGCTTTTTTTTAAGCACTTGCTAGCAGAGGCCTATGTCTGCTTCAGGACTTCAGATGAACTCCAAGCCTTTTTTTTTTTCCCACATTCCAAGTCCCATATCCTGCATGTGAAGCACTTTCATCTCTATTGAGATGTCATATCACAATACACTAGTCATTGCATCTCAACTAGTTTTACACTGCAGTGTCCCAAAGAAATAAGGGGCTACACCATTATAAACCTCAAGGAGTTTTTTAAGCACCTATTAAATGTTGAAGAAGGGACATTGCTTAGAGTAATTTTCAATTTAATGCAATACTTCAAATGGAAGCATATAAAGTAGCCTGAAATTAACTGTTCAAATATCACTCAAAAGAAAACCCACAAGACTTTTTTTTCTGGTAGCGAGACAAAAATAAGTTGTAAAATACAAAGTTAAAAGGACACTGTCAGGATAAATGTAATCTTTTTTAAATGGATGTAATTTCCTTTGTTGTTAATAACATTAAATTTGTAAGACTGAGACAGTTAAAGGTAATTTTATTTTCACCATTTGTGTTGTCTATTGCCAGAGGTCAGTCTCGGACAGTGCTGTCTCTACTCACATCTGATAGTATGTAAATCAGATCACAATCTACTCCACCAAAAGAAACAAAGAAAAATAGCATCAAAAAAAATTTCTCAAGACATGATTTATAAGTGACAGGAGAGATGTGGTGTTGTTGAGCACTGAGCTTTTGAGTGATACTAAGCAAGCATACTGAATACAGGGCACATATCCACAAGGAACCAGCAGAGCTACATGTTTACTAAGAACAAAATAAGGCAAATTACCAAATTTTTCATCTCAGCAGAGCTACTACAGTGAAAGAACTCTTCTTTTTTTCCCACAGCAGCTGGAGGTATCCAGACATTTTAGAAATCCCAGATTAATAATTACCAATTCTCCTTAGAGTATCTTCTCTGGTTACAACAAATGCACTTGGGGCTGAAAGAAATCGTGTTTCTATCTGACTACTTATCACTATTAGCATTACAGAATGTAGATGATTCTAACCTAATACAAAGAAAACAGTTCACTTCATTCTTCAGTGCTTAAGTAGCAACACTGAAGAGAGCAAATCAATTCTATTATAGCAACCAGCAAATGTGTATTGTGCCTCAGATCATTGTCCAGAAGTGTCAAGCTGATCTAACAGTAACTATTCCTTTCTCCACTGACAAGTTAAGGCAGTCACTACAAGTAGCAGGAAAGATGACAGCATGACAAAAACATTGCGAGAGCTCTTGGCAGCAGGTGCACTTGGGTACGAAATGGAAAGAATGAGTAAAGAGAGACCAATGCTGCTGGCATGCATCAAGAGTACATAAACAATGCACAGACACATCAAAGTTGTTTACAAATTCATTGCAAAGCATAACCAAAACCAGAAGCACAATCCTAATATAAAAACACAGAAGATAAAGCACTGCACTAAGCAGTTGACAAGCTAAAAGTCTTGTGCTCCATCTAGTTTCTTGACTTTTCTACAGAACACTAATGTTTCTGGTAATAAATAAATCTACTATAGGACACTTCTGGGTGTTTCAATTCTTTTGAATAGACCCTTAGATTAATATAGTTAAAATGTGGTCCATTTTTTTAGGATTTTATTAAAAGTTATCAGACTTCTCCTTACAATAATATACAGAAAATTGGTGACCTTACAAAAGTTTTTGAGAAGAGCAGTACAGGTGGGGTCACATCAACAAATCTAAAAAGTTTCATGATGAAACACCGAAGTTCCAAAGGAAAAAAAATCTGTTTAAATTAACTAGAAAATATTCATGACAAAGAAACAAGATTCCCAGATTAATTGTTGGCTAGAGTTAAAAAAGACAATGCTTCACAACAAAAGCCATAATCTCTACTCTCTGCATGTTTGCCACACACAAACTAGGCAGCTTTCTGTGGGTTGGTTTCAGGTCACCAAAATTGTTCTTGTCCATAACAATGCTATAGGCTTGCTCACAAGGCATGAGGTGCATCGTGTCGTTATTAATTTGATGGGATCATTGAGAAATTCTGTGACCAGCCTCAGGGACGTGGGGCTGGAGGACTTAGGTTAAGTGCTTGAGTGCTAAAGAGCAGCTAAGCCAATATCTTACTTTAAAACTCTGGAACACTGAAGGAAGATGGCAATATTTAGAGCAATATCCACAGAGAAATGGCTAATGAAAGAGTAAGTTGCATCCATACAGAAAAAGACACCATAGCAAACTTTTGCAAATAAAAATAAAGTTTCTATCAAAAAAACTTCACTCTGATTCTAAACATAGAGTTACACTGCTGGTTATAGACCAATAGCTAAAGACATCTGACTACATTGTAAATGATACCTATAAATATTTGTTACCTAATCTCATAGTATGAAATTATTGTCTGAGATTTTGCTTTTAGATAGAGATTTCAGTAGGAGAGAAATATTTTAAATAGAAGAATAATATATTGCTGCTTTGCAAAACTTAATACAAAAATTCTTTATGACAAGTTCATCATGCTGTTCATCATTTCTCTATGTAAGTAGAGAAACAATTTCACTATAGGCTAAGTTTTGCATTAAACCCCTTAAGTTAAAAAATACATGAAAGTAAATGAAATCCTATGGAAAATAGAAATATTTTTAATATTATTTCTTACACAGTTCAATTAATTCATGTTGTTCACAGAAAGCATGTTTCTTTTCATTGTCTCCATTGGGCATCCTAACTCCAGTACAAGACCGATGTTTGAGGAACTGTTTTAGATAATAAAGAGTCTGCAGGTAATCAACAGGTCAACTCTGTAGGAGCCTTTCAAAAGCTGAAAACATTCTTCTATAGTTGTAATATTAATGCCATGTTTATCCTTGAAAAGAAGCAAAGACTATGTTTCCTGTTTAAGTTAGAAATCTTTTTCAATCAATTATGTGAGCAATTTAAGTTCTGAGTATGGACTGGCATTGTCAAGAATAAGAAACGGAACAGACTGGATTTGATTTATTATGTGATAATAGTTGTCTTGTAATAGTTATACTTACTGGAACAGAGAGAATATATGCATCTTTAGACTGTTAATCCAGTCACGAAAAATTAAACTAAAAGTATGAGAAAATTACATGCCACAATTATTGTAATACATAAAACAGTCTTGAGATATTAATAATTTTCCATCTGCTTACTCATGTTCTTAGAATTTTTTTCATTAATGTACTAGAGATTAAGCTTTCCAGTCTTGCTGAGAAAATTTACATAAACAGTGAGTTCTCAAATAACTTCTTGGATGTTAGTAATGAAAACTTGGCAAGCATGTACACAATCATAGTTTTGTAAAAAAAATAGAAACAAAGATGCTTTTTTTAAAAAGGAAGACTGAAGTGTCACGTGCATAGATATGTAATGCACAAAATGCAAGGTCATTATTAGAGTCATTGTTGTTAAAAAACAGGAATTTTCTTTAGCCCAGAAGCATAGATTATTACTAGCTGTATTGTTTTCACTGACTCAGTAGACAGTGTATTAACAATCAAGTAGTTTTCACCAACATCAACTCCTTTGACAAAAAAAAAACAAAACGAAAGACCCAAACCAGTCATATGTATCACTAACCTCATCATACATTTTGGAGTCCAAATATCCCAAGGCTTTTCTGAAAATGCTTTTCTATGTTACATACATATAATCTGTGTTTATCAGTCAAATCCAAATTTTTAGAACTTCAACTTTTATTAGATTCCTTTAATTCATCAGAGATTAGAATATATTATTTCCAGTGATTTCTATTGTTTTACGATGCAGTACTTCTTAATTCACAAAAAAGAGCTTTCAGAGTTAAATTACGTTCCTTTCCTGGAAAGTAAATAACGTTTAGGCACATAATTATCTCTGAAAATGTAGTCTGTACAAATCCTAATTTCTGTGAAGAAAGCCAAAAATGTGGGCATTTAGGAAGAGAAGTTTGCTTAAAATGCCTATGCAATTTTTTGAAAATCAGATTTATTCTTGAGGCTAGATTTTCATGGTAATATATTTATGTATCTTTCCATTTTCTGAGTGATCTAGAATCTCTTTCTTATCTTCCTAGAAAATCAGCTACATAGGAAGAAAATTTCATTCAGGTTTTCTTAAATACATGACTTTTGATCAAGAAAATTATTTGGAGTTATCCAATTTTCTTGATAGAATATACAGTGAATATAGATTACTTGAGATTTAGGAAATAACTTTTCAAGTGAGACAAATCCCACTTAATTACTTGAAAATGAAAAGAATAATAAAAAAAATGAATACCTTTCACACTTGAACTGTAGGTTAAGTAAACATAAGCTGGCTAATAAAATTTTAAAAATATATTTCACTTATATATTTGGATAAAGGATTAAAAAGGTTGGTAAATTTAAAAAAAAATTAAATTTTATCACTGAGTGGAAATACTTTGGACAGTTTATAGTGTGATGTACTGCAACATAAGGAAGAGCTTCTTTGAGGGTGATGAAACACTGGAACAGGCTGTCCAGAGAGGCCGTGGAGCGTCCTTCAGACCACCTGGATGTGTTCCTTTGCAACATGTTTCAGGTGAATCTGCTCTGGCAGAGGGGTTGGACTAGATTATCTCCAAGGGTCTCTTCCAAGCCCTGCCATTCTCTGATTCTGTAACTTTGGATGTTATTTCTACAATACAGGGAAAAGATCTTTCTCTATACAATGAAAATATGACCCTTTCTTCAAAAAGCCTACAAAACTTTTTCTTGAGTTGCATCTTTAGGTTTAAGGATGAAAGAGAATTCGTAAAGTCTTGTACAAAAAGAAGAGTACTGTTCATCACATCACATCTCATTTCTATAATTTTATTCACAGCACTTAAAAACAGAATAAAAAATCTTTAAATGAAAATATGAAAATTTCCCTATTTATAATTTTATGTTTCTGATAGGCAAATACAAAATACTTACATGCTTAAATTTGTTTATTTATTGAATTTTATGTACTTGTTTATAGACTTTCTAATTTAAAAAAAATCTAATCATTATTTCATTTTCAGTTTTCTTCTGATATATTTCTCATGCTCAATTTAAAAAAAAAAGAAAGTAATAAAAACAAAGATTGAGTATATAATGCTCTTCAAAGTCCAAGGTATAATAGGACTGTTAAGTCTGATTACAATTTTGAAAATAATAATTTGTTTTCAAATTATATGAGTTGTTTCATGTCTATAAGATATTCAAAAGTTCTTTAAGACTATCCAGGCTCAAGTAATTGTTTGTTCTAAATGTAAGTTTTCATACTTCTTGCTACACTTGCCAGCATATATGTCATTTTCTCTGAAGTTTGATTACTTCAGAAAAATATGTTAGTGGCACTGTATAGTCTAGGGTATAATTCAGGACTTCAATAACTCCATTTTTTTGAAACCATTCTCTGTGATATGGAGACCTAACAAAATTTCTTTAGGGATAAAGTTATAGGAATACAAAAAAAATAGCATAAACTGAATTAATTTTCACCTCTGCAATTACTTATATTTAGGAGATTGCTGCCTCTGAAAATGATCTGCAAAATACTCTTTGGGCTTGGTGATGGGCATACAATCCTCATACATACAAATCATCATACAAACCAAGTTACCATCATACAAACATGTATGGAATCTCACATCTACTAAATATTCAAGATATTCATCCATTGTTCTAGTATAAGGGAAAAGCCTCTTTTAAATGCAATCTTTGTTACCAAATACATTTTCTGGAGGCTGTTGTGAAAGTATCATCTTCATAGTTTTTAACTACTTAGCACTACAAGCAGGCACAACGTTATATGTTCACTTTCCAAAAATTACAGAAATAAAATCCTGCTACTAAAGTTCACTATATGTTTCTTTCACACTGTTGTAACTCAGTTTATGTAATCAAGAAAAATTTAAAGATAGGGTGTTTGTAGTAGTGGTCCCATTCTTTAGATGTTACTTTTGATTAATTTGTGAAGGCTCCCTTCCTTCCCAGGTTTCTCTAACTAGACATGCTTTAGCAAAACAAAACAGACAGAATCCCAAAAGCACACCAGTCACCACAAATCCAACATAAAACAAAAAGGAACCTAGATTCAAGAGATGCCTTTCAAACAGATTTAAAATAAAGACTATTTTGCTAAGAGTAAGTTGGGATATAGGAAAGGAGGCTATCGACAAAGAAGATAGTTAAGAAAGTCTGGAAAACAGAGTGTAATTTATTAAGGATAAGGCAGCGTCATATACTACAAACAATTCAATATTTTGAAGCATTAGGAGACTCACAGAAGCTTAAAGAGGAAAATATGATTTAATACTCTGGGAGTACAAGATTTACATTCATTTACTGTAGTTGAAAGAAAACAAAGGGGTAACAGAGAAGAAAGTACATTTATCTCATTTTTAGTTTGAATGTGTTCATGTGTGCATGCCCAACAGTGTCTAAATGACCAACATGACTATATTAATGGATACTGGAATTACAGATAAGATGGTGATATCCATAAAGTGATTTACTAGGAACAATAGCCTATGTTCTGAATAGAATGTTGTTCATGACATTGAAGTACATTGCCTCACTTGAACCAGTGCCATGTTGCACAACCTATGTTAAGTAAATGGACTGAAAAAGGCCCAAAACAATAAAACAATAAATAAAAAAGGAAAGGCTGAGAGACCTGAAAATGCTGAAGACACTTTCTATAGGATAGGGCAGAGAAAAGTTACTGTGTTCTCTAGAAAAAGCAAAGATGCCTCCTGAAGAGCCAGCATTTCTGGTCTTTGGAACCATTCCTTATTAGTAATGGATCTACCTGGCACATTTCTTCTTGACTTGTAAAAGATGATGTGCTAGAGGAAGGATGTTTCTCAAACTAGTCTAGGTCTAAAACAAGATTTAGTATCTTGTCATTTGGAAGAGCTGAGTCTACACTGAGAAATACCTGCTGAGACTCATCTGGGAAATGATAATGTGTCAAGCTCCTAAAACTAAATTATGGCTTACAAATTTCACTAAAGGAAAAGATGTGCACTGATTTGTTTTAAAATTCCACCATTTACTTAATATAAGCTCTTCTGCTTCTGTGTTTTCCTTTTCACACATTTTATTTCAGTTATTCACCATGGAAAGGTCAGTTCTTTATTTTATAGACAATGTTTGTTAACACTAGTGCAAGTGAACATTTGAAAATATCTCCAGATCTGCTCAAAAAAGATAGAAATAAATCTAAAATATATTATTCAAGACTGTATTTCTTTAATTATATAGGTTAGACAAGTACATACCACACTGCATTTGAGGCACTGAGTTGGGTTTGAATTTGAGTAGGAAACTCACTGACAGGAACAGTCATTTCACTGTAATAAAAAATTGTGCGGCCTTAGTATTTCCTCATATCCTGAATGTCATTTTTCTGCTATGGGAGAGTTTAAAACATATGGGTATCTTCTGTTTGGAAGCTAAACTATATACTGGGCTTTATAGGGTCCTGTGAAGAGGTAATGGCTAGCATGCCTTAGTATACTTCAAGCATTTTTAAAAGCTGCATACACACACTGGGGATAAATATAATTTTATCTTCAACTGAGAGAACTGCACTAAGCACATACTTCCATTTAAATGTTCTCTTTAATGACAACCCAGAGCAAAATTAAAGAACACGCATTCATTCCTTTCAATCTTTGAGCTTTCAAATTATCCATATAAATGTTGTAGCTAATTGTGGAAGATAAGTGAAGATCATTATATTCACTAAGGGAGTAAATAGCTAAAATCCTATACAGATGTTGTGGCCTAACCCTGGCCAACAGACAGAGTCCCACAGAATTGCTCACCCACTGCTCTTCAGTGGGATAGAGGAGAGAATGAGAAGAGTAAAAGTGAGAAAAATCATGGGTTGGGATAAAGACAGTTCAGTAGAGAAAGGAAAAGCCACACAAGCAAGCAAAACAAAACAAGGAACTGATTCACAACTTCCAGTTGGCAGGCAGGTGCTTAGCCATCACCAGGAAAGCTGGGGTCCATCAGGTGTAACAGTTACTTGAGAAGACAAACCCCATAACAATGAAATTCCCACCTTCCTCCTTCTTCCCCTCCCCCCCACATTTTATCACTGAGCATGACATCTCATGTTATGGGATATCTCTTTGGTCAGCTGGAGTCAGCTGTTCCAGCTGTGTCTCCTCCCAGCCTCTTGTGCACCCCCAGCCACCTCACTGGTGGGACAGTGTGACAAGCAGAAAAGGCTTGGGTATGCTATCAATGTTCTTTCGGTCATAAATCCAAAACATAGCACTGTACAAGCTACTATAAAGAAAATTATCTCTATCCCAGCCAAAACCAGTAAAACAGGTGACTTTTTTACTCTGGTCAGGGAAGAGAGATGTTAAAGGGAAACACACAGCTCTGGTTTGATCCCTCAGTTGCATAGGTCTTACTGATGTCTTTAGCCAAGACGGATAAAGGTCATAAGAAGCACAGCTTCTTGCACTCAGACGTAAGATGTAATCCTTTGATATTGGTTTGTAACAAATTAAAAATTCCAGTGCACACATATTTCTTCCATGAGGAGAGAAGGGGAAAGCAAGTGTGATGCAACAGACTATTAGTCATGTTGCTTAAGGTAACCAGTGACCCTGTGGTGATAACCATGATACAGAAACCTTTGTAGAAGATAAAATCAAAGCAACTTCTTCTTTCAATAATCAGCTAGTATAACAGAATTATCTTTTATCTATTTTTAGTGTCAGCTTCCTTGTATTCAGCTTCTTCAGACATCATACATTCCTAGATGTTAAAAACCAATCCACATAATTTTTACAGTACAGAAAAAGCAATTCTTGTTTTCAGTCTTTGTCTGCTTTCCCTTGAAAACTATATTCCTGTTCAGTGTGGGTCTATTTTGCTTAAAAAAACAATGCATTGTCTTATTTTTATTATAAGGCATGATACCAATTACTTCTCTGTGTTTAACTAAGCTATATAAAACATAAAGAAGGGCATATGTAGTTAGTGTATGCCATTGTATATATGCTGCAAAACACAACTACAAATAGAAAATAAATTTCAATGTAAAGAATAAAAAAAATCCAATAAATTCAGTTTATTCAATTAAATATTTCAAAGTTTATTTCTAATTGAGCCTTGTGATTAAAAATTCAAAACTTGGTAGTTGTAATTAATTTAGTGAAGAAAGAAATATTTTATATTAAACTTGTTAAAGATTGCTTTTTATACAAATAAGTGTACTCAGACCAAACAAGGTCACTATGTTCCTTCTCAATACTTAATGGCTTACAGACTAATAGTCCACTAGTAAAAGAAAAAACCAAGATCTGATCATTTTTACAAAGCAGAGTCAAGACTGACTGCTTTTTCTTTCTTCATTGCCTCAAAATGGTATGGAAAAAAAGGAAGCATCAATCCATTTCTATTTTTTCAGTTCTCGAACTCTTGGCAGAAACCTGTTGTTTTGTATACAGATTAAGAGAAGGAAAAGAGCACATGTGCGTGTTCTACTATCACTAAATTCATCAATTTGATCAATACAACTTACCTTTTTAAACCAGTATTTACTCAAGCTTGAGATGGTCTCCTTTGGCTTAGGAATGGAGCTGTTTGCCCACATATGAATGCATGGCAATACCACAGGGTGTAATATCCTTTTCCTACTTTCTTGACCTTACTCTCACTCATTATAAAAGAAAGCTTGGGAACAACAATACAGTAAGTGTTATGACAAGGACTATCATCATCTCTGATCCCAAAGTCTGAAACCTATTGAAAGGATTAGAGTAGCTAAAGTTATGTCAGCTGTCTCAATTTATCACCATTTCTGGATATTTGATGCCCTTGTAAAGGCAGAGATCCATGAGTCATGGGATTACATGAAAATGTTCTTTAATACATTCTGAGCATTGCTTGTAGTCATGGAGAATATTTAGAAAATTTAATAGCTTAAAACAATAAAAGTCAAATAAAAAGAAACAAAATGAATTAAAATACTCAGGAGGAAATTCAAACCTATTAGAAATTTGATTTTTTAGCTGTTAATTTTTGGAATGTATATTCAGTGAAATCTTGTTAAAGCAGCACGAGGAACTCTTTGTTCAAAACACGACAGCAGTGAGATTATGTCCAAAACAAAGGAGAGCTACTATCTAGCTTCAGATACACGAGTGACAATGAAATATTCTGTGCTAATGACAGGTAGTAGGAATGCAAAGGAGATGGTGAGAAAAAATAATGCTAATATACTCCAGAAAAAGAACCAAGGGATAGAGTACTTTGAAGACAGACATTCTGAATTATGAAAAACAAACAAACAAACCTGCTATGTACTTACTGTACTCAGGAAAACAATGAGATTAAAAAAATAAAAATAATTTCCTATTGATTTCAGTATCAGGTTATCTTCCTTGTGAAAATGAACACAAACCTGAAGACTCTCTAAATACTTACGTCACAGTAAGAAATGAAGCACAGATAATATAGCAAAAATTGACATGTCAAAGATTGCAAGGTAAATTTTTCAGTTTTTGATGGTAAGAAAAAAAATCCTCTTACAAGAATAGTTGACTAGACAAAACTTTTTTTTTTTTAATTTTAATATGAGAATAGCCATTCTCAATACTGAGGATCACATGATGTACTAATTGCTAAATCTGTTAATATACTAAATATATTATTTAATCATTTCATTGCTATTTACAATTTTTAATCTTGCTTTAGTTAATTCCTGGATCAAAAGAACTGGATACAATCTAAGTAGATGTTAACAGGATATCTCTCAATGAAAAGAAAACTTCCAAGGAAAAAGACATTCTTGGTGAAAACTGAACCCTTTGTAAACTAGTAGTCAAAAAAAATGAGAAAGACCAGAGTCTGAAAAAACAGTATGCTGCCCTACATAATGCCTTAAGATATCGCCACACATATCTTAATATGCTATATGTCCCTTTCTTTTTGTAGGATTCTTATACTGATGTGTTGAAAAATTCTTCTTTAGAAAGTATAATATGCTAATACTTCAGTAGGTGTCCTGTATATAAACTACTGGTTTAGTTGTAAAATATCTTGCTCTCGTGACTTGTGAATTAAAAGGTCGAAAAAAAATGTGCAGAAAAACTATTAATTGACATTACATGTTGCCTGTGGGAAGTGTTGTTAGACTGACATAATCGTTTGTTTAAAAACAGACAACTTGGAAGTTAAAGAGGCTGCAATGAGAATCTGCTTCCTATTTCCCACACCCATAATACCTTTCATGAGGTAACATTGGAATAAGAAAACAAAAAAGGGTTGATAAAATAAGGGTTCATTTTCTTTTCTCAAGTTTAGCAACCTTAACCTCCTTTTAGGTAGTTGTAGAGAGCAATAAGGTCTCCTCTCAGTCTCCTTTTTTCTAGACTAAACAACCCCAGTTCCCTCAGCTGCTCCTCAAAAGGCATGCTTTCCAGACCCCTCACCAGCTTTGTTGCCCTTCTCTGGACCCACTCCAGCACCTCAATGTCCTTCTTGTACTGTGGTGCCCAAAACTGGACACGGTACTCAAGGTGTGGTCTTATGAGTACCGAGTACAGGGGCACAATCACCTCCCTACTCCTGCTGGTCACACCATTTCTGGTATAGGCCAGGATGCTGTTGGCCTTCTTGGCCACCTGGGCACACTGCTGACTCATGTTTAGCTGGCTGTCCACCAGCACCCCAAGGTCCCTTTCCACCAGGCAGCTTTCCAGACACTCCTCCCCAGGCCTGTAGCATTGCCTGGAGTTCTTGTGACTGAAGTGCATGACAGAATCACAGAATTATTGAAGCTGGAAAAGACCTCTGAGATTATCAAGTCCAGCCTATGACCTAACACCACGACATCAGCTATATCATGCTACTAAGTGCAGCATCCAATTCTTTCTTAAACATTTCCAGGGATGGAGACTCCACCACCTCCCTGGGCAGTCCATTCCAGTGTTCTATCACCCTTTCTGTGAGGAAGTGCTTCCTAAGGTCCAACCTAAGCCTCCCCTGGCACAGATTCAGGTCATGCCCTCTCGTCCTGTCACTAGTTGCACGGGAGAAGAGCCTGCATCCGCCTGACTACAACTTCCTTTCAGGTAGCTGTAGAGAGTGATGAGGTACCCCCTGAGTCTCCTCTTCTCCAGGCTGAACAACGCCGGCTCCCTCAGCCTCTCCTCATCAGACTTTCCCTCCAGTCCCTTCACCAGCATCCTTGCTCTCCTCTGGACCCCCTCTAGCACCTCAATATCCTTCTTGAAGTGAGGGACCCAGAACTGCACACAGTGCTTGAGGTGAGGCCTCACCAGTGCCGAGGTACAGGGGAAGAATCACATCCCTAGTCCTGCTGGCCACACTATTCCTGATACAAGCCAAGATCCCATTGGCCTTCCAAGCCACCAGAGCACATTGCTGGCTCATGTTCAGCCGGCTGTCAGCCAGCACTTGGCCTTGTTAAACCTCATCCCATTGACCTCAGCCCATCACTCCAGCCTGTCCAAATCCCTTTGCAGAGCCTTCCTACCCTCAAGCAGATCAACACTCCCAGTTAATTTTGTGTCATCTGCAAATTTACTGAGGGCACATTCGATCCCCTCATCCAGGTCATCAATAAAGATATTAAACATTAAACAAGACTGGTCCCAACACTGAGCCCTGAGGGACACCACTTGTGACCGGTTGCCAACTGGAATTAACTCCATTTACCACCACTCTCTGGGCCTGGCCATCTAGCCAGTTTCTAACCCAGAGAAGAGTCTACCTGTCCAAGCTATGAGCCACCAGCTTCTCCAGCAGAGTGCTGTGGGAAACAGTGTCAAATGCCTTACTGAAGTCCAGGTAGACAACATCCACTGCTCTTCCCTCAACACCTAGGCCGGTAACCTGATCGTAGAAGGAGATCAGTTTGGTTAAATAGGACTTGCCCTTCATGAACCCATGCTGGCTGGGCCTGATCCCCCTGTTGTCCTGCACTTGCTGCGTGATCACCCTCAAGATGAACAGTTCCATAATCTTCCCCGGAACCGAGGTCAGACTGATAGGCCTGTAGTTCCCCAGATCCTCCTTCCTGCCCTTCTTGTAGATGGGTGTCACATTGACAAGTCTCCAGTCATCCAGGACTTCCCCAATTGACCAGGATTGCTGATAAATGATGGAGAGGGGCTTGGCAAGTTCCTCTGCCAGCTCCCTCAACACCCTCGGGTGGATCCCGTCCAGCCCCATAGACTTATGGGTGTCCAGTTGGCTTAGCTAGTCTTTCACTACTATTTCCTGGATTGTGAGGGGATTAATCTGATCTCCATCCCTATCTTCCAGCTCAGGGGACTGAATGCCATGAGGTTAACTGGTCTGACTATTAAAGACTGAAGCAAAGAAAGCATTAAGTATGTCAGCCTTCTCCTCACCCTTGGTAACAATGTTCCCCCTCGCATCCAATAAAGGGTAGAGATTCTCCCTGGTTCTTTTTTTGTTGTTTATATATTTGTAAAAACACTTTTTACTATTTTTTGCAGCAGTGGCCAGGATGAGTTCTAGCTGAGCTTTTGCGCCTCTAATGTTCTTTCTCCATGACCTAACTAAATCCCTATACTCTTCCTGAGTAGCCTGCCCCTTCTTCCGAAGGCGGTAGACTCTCCTCTTTCTCCTAAGTCCCAGCAAAAGCTCCCTGCTCAGCCAGGCTGGTCATTTTCCCCGCCAGTTTGTCTTGCGACACATGGGGACAGCCTGCTCCTCAGCCTTTAAGAGCTCCTTCTTGAAAAAAGTCCAGCCTTCCTGGACCCCTTTGCCCTCTAGGACTGTACCCCAAGGGACTTTCTCAATCAGTGTCCTAAGGAGGTTGAAGTCTGCTGTTCGGAAGTCCGTGGTAATAGCTTTGCTGACCCCCCTCCTTACTTGGCCAAGAATTGAGAACTCTATCATTTCATGATCGCTAAGCCCAAGACAGCCTC
>JAAGNO010014431.1:12713-26480 GCA_033439905.1 Ceryle rudis | reverse complement strand
TAATAATTAAAAATTATTAGAAATATAATTAGACATTGGTTCAATGAAATAATACATGCAGTAAAAGACTCAAATTTTCTCGTAACTTCAGAATAAGCAGTATTATTATAAGATAATTCTTTTAAAAATCTAATTAGAACCTTATAGCTCTTACTAAAGTCATTATGTGGTCTCTCTGGAAAATGCAGAATGCTATGAAGTCAGTGAAATGATGCTTACTGATTTCAGAAAGAACTTGATCAGACACCGAATTTAAAATCTAACATATATTAGCCTTATTATTTTCCAGTTAGTCAGACTATGTATAAATAAGCAGTGTATTTTGACTTCTTTTTGCATATCTCAGGTGCACATGCAAAATTAAATAGTACATAACTTAATCTAGACTAGATAAGGAATTTTAATATTTTTCATGGAAAAAGTGCATAACGGAATACTTCTTTAAGAATTGGACACAATATCTTCTTTTCCTTTGATGAAGTTTTCAAAGCTTTTGTCTGTTAATGGGTTGAAATATAAACCTTTTAAAAGTTGTTTTAGGAAAATAAAGACCTAAATTCAGGTCAGACACTACTGAAGTGGTTATTCTGTTTTTCCCCCATATGCTAGCTGAATGGCTTTAATCACAGCTCTAGAGGCTTAGCCTGAATATTCTTTCCCTCTAGTTCTTTCTGCTCTGTTCAAGTAACTAAAGAGTCTTTGGACCGGAGATGGACAGACATATAATAGGTGAAGGTAGGAGACAACTTACGTGGTCATAATCTGTTGCTTTTTGAAGAATCTTAACCAATTTTCCACTGTCTCATTTGAGGGGATTTCATTAGTAAATCACATAACTTTGATGATATCTCATAAAACATCAATAAAACATAATAAAATCATATGCTAATAATAATTGGGAGGCTAAGGGTATATCACCCTTTCTTCCAGGAAAACTGTCATAATCTCTTTCTTTGTCTTGTGTTTTAGGGAACTGAAAATCTTCTGAAGAGAAATATTTATTGTAATCAGTACGTTGCTGTGGAAAATTTACATTTCAATAAATCGGTATATTCTTTCAGCAAGAAGATGTATATTGTCAACACCTATCAAGTTCAAAGATTTTTCTGTATGCATGATGAAATCTTGTCACAGAAATGATATAAATTATTGAAGGATAAACAAACCCACAGTGATACACATGCTCCACTGATTTCCATAAAAAAAAAAAAAAAAAAAAAAAAATACCAAACAAACAAAATGACTTGTGGACTCCTATGCATAGACCTTCACCAGCCTATGAAGTTTGCAGCGGTGGACTGGATGCCTAGTTCTTGATTATTTAATGACATGAAGCAATGAGAGAAAAAGACCCAAAACAATTCCATTTGAAATTCCATGTAAAAACTAAGAGTTACAATATAACTTCATTGTATCTTACTTTGCAAAAAGGTGTGACCTGCATATCCATATTATACATTGGAAAAAGAAAATATGACATTTCAATTTTTAGTATTTCCTATTTAAAGAATATCAACTGTGTCTCGAACACAATCTCTTGTTGGGAATAAACATTTGTGCTTCTTGAGTAATTAATTCAACCTGAGTAATGGATTAAAGCTGTACTATCAAGTTGGATCATTAATTCATAATCAAATAAGGGGAAGGGTTACACAAAATTTGCTGAGAGAATTCACACAGAGACAGAAATAAATTCACCTAATAGAATTTTGTTCTTTTCAACAGTGCATTGCCTGGTATTAACATTTTACACTCCACATGAAGATTGTTATGATAGAGCCAACCACAAACACAAACAAAGATCTTAAAATGTTTTAAGTTATCAAAAAACATTTAAAGAGCATACTCACTGGTCTAAAACACAGCACATGAGAGCAGTGTAATTATTACAAATGACCAGCAATAATAACTTGAGGTTATATCTTTATGGGAATTACCTTATAATAATACCAGTAATTCTGAAGTTACCAGAAAATTTGAGCCTTTTACTGCAAGTATTCTTTCATAGAATCAATGTATAAATATTCACACTTACAGTTACCAGTAAAGAAGCAAACTTTTCAGCAAAGTATCGATGCATATTGCTTTCTCATTCATTCTTTTATGTTTCCTGAGGAAAAAGAAAAATATAATAGCTTCTACAGATGTATATCTGGGTAGAAAATGGCCTAAAGTATTTCTTATTTCCACAGCAGTAGAAGAAAAGTAGCCAGTGACACTCTTACAAGTGTAGAGTACATCACCTGCCTGTTGAACAAATTCCAACTTAATACTTCTCAGTTTTTAGCAACTTTCAAAAAATCCCCTCCTGTCTACTGCTTTATGCCTCCCAAAGTTGAGCAGAGTAGATATATTCTGACTTGGATTCTCTTCTCAAGGTTACAACTCTTTAGGAGCTTCATTTTGGAATAATCAGAGAAATAACATGCTATTGTGTGCTCAAGGTATGATGCAGGTTGTGTAACATCTGAACTACCTTTAGACTAATTTGCTATACATAGGAATAAAGTTGGCATCCTGGAGGAGATAGTCTCTTTACATGGTAATGGAGTAATAAAAGAGTAATTTATCAGCCTAGAGAACACTGGACCTCTAATTAACAGGGCAAGAAGGAAAGCTCACTAGTCTCCATGAATTTTTTCCTTCTAACTTTTTATTTTCACCAGCAGGGATATCCTTCAAGCTGCTTCCTTGGATAGAGAGGGGGAAGAAAAATCTTCTAATTGGTGTTCCAGGTATGTAGACACTTTTGATCTGTTTGAACACAGAAACAATTACAAAGGACCAGAAAGACAATCGTAGATATAGTCCTTGCTGAAACAGACCTGACAGTGAATAATATGTCAAGTGTCCCACTTTGGACTATAAAATTAATTCTGAATGGTACTGCAATGAAACATGGGGGGTAAAAGCACCTTCTGTGTGAAAGCATGTTTTCGCCTGGAATTAGTGCAAAAGTCACAGATGGTGCTACGGTGGGGCAAAGCAGTCACTTGCATTTCAAGATGAGGTGGATTGTTCTGTAAGATCCTTCATTTTATCCTCCTCAATCACCTTTCAAACACATTGTCTTAAACGCAAAACAGTACCTATAGACAGAATTATGGGATGGGAAAGACACACAGTCTGCTTTTGCAGGATTTTTAAGGTTAAAATAGTCTGCATTTGATTCCATTAAAATACATCAAACAACTTCATTAAATAGCTAAACAAGGAATTGGTAATTATACCCATTCTACAAGACACCATATAAAATCTGAGTATAAAGCACTTTTTAAAAGTTTATGATATGTTTGGACCAAGTTTGGGGTTCACAGAAATACTTTTTTGTTTTGTTTTTTTTTAATATTATTGAGATGTTCTGAGCTGAAGTCATGTAGCCCTTCCAAAGACATGTGAATAAGAACACTTCAAATTAACAGCAGGGGGTTAGGAGAATACTGTTGTGTGTAAACAAAATAAAACCTGAAATCCTACTCTGACATAAGGGATCTCTTCCTTTACTGAGGTAATACAGAATGCAGATGAACTTAAAACAATGTAACAGATGGCAAACATCATAATGGAAATTTTATTTCCATCTTTAAGTAATTTTGGTCACAGATGATGCTATTAGAATCATTTTTAAAAAATAAAAAGAGAAAAGCAACTACACTGAAGTTAGTGAAGGAGTAGAAAGAGGAGAAAGAGTGTTTGGGACTTGAGAATGAAGTATAATGTCAGATAAGAGAGACTGGTTTATTTGAATCATAGTGCCGTCTTTTTATATAAAGAACAAAACATAAAGCCTTTTCCAAGAAATTTTACCTTTATTGCATAAACTCAACAAGAAAATAATATCTACAGATTAAGTAGTCCTAGAAATAAAACATCTTTGGAGATTTCTTTCTTCAGGATGAATATCAGGTGAGGTAAAAAACAAATAAGTGAGAGACAAGGTTTACACCTGTATATACCTTAAGCACAAAGACATCCTTGATATTTCTACATATATGATTCCTGAATGAGGAGATCTTTGGCTGTAGTAGAGAAACATCCATTTTGCATGTTAAAATGAGACAAGAAAGACAAAGCAGTGGTAGAACACTTTTCAGAAAATTAGTGGTCTTGCTGAAAGTCTTATGAGAATTTTGATAGATGGTATAGAGTATCTCCAAGGAGCGATATCAAGATTAGCCCTTTCTCACAGAGCTATTTGAAAACAGATTCAAATCAATATATAGGAGATAAGTATTTGTTGTTATTACCTCTTGCATTCTGCAGGGGTTTTTGAGGAGGTAATTCATTGTGACGCATGAAATAGTCCTGTGGGAGCTCCTGGGTTAGAGTAGAATAAAACTAGAAAATGAAGTGTCAAGACTTTATACTACTGTTTATTTTATACATTTAAAGTACACTATCATTTCTAGCACCATTCCTTCAAATAACTTCATCAATTTACTGTATTTTAAAAGCATGTATAAAAAGCGAAGCAGTCAGCACAATTGTAGGGCTTTGAAACACTGAATGCCGTGATTGACTGTTTGATATGAAAAGCAGAATTTTTCAAAATACCACATGTTTTAAGCACTAGTGTAATGCTAGGGCTATCAATTCTGAGTCATAAATACCAAATCTCTTCATTGGCCTTCCAAAGCCTACAGCCTGTCACCGCATATTTGTCAGTCTCCAATACTAAGTGAAAACAATTCTTAGATGTGTAGCACTGAGTGTAGAAATAAGTAATCTTTGACTTCAGAGGCTTTGTGTTCACATAAAATTGATAGAGGTTTGTCTTGGCAAAAACATTTCTCCTCCCTTTCCTTCTGTTTCTTCTAGGTCTGAGGATCGTACACGTTTAGAAGGTAATGACACGATGTTAACAAAAAAAAAGACACGTGTCCTTACACTTTATTTTTATAGAAAACAATCTACTTAAAAGGGTTATTTCTGTATCATACTTTATCAGTTTACTGAGATTATCAATTTGTTGCAGATAGGATCTTTTCCTTGGTGAAAATGTCTGGAAAAGCTAACAAAAAAGGAGCCCAAGCTTTGTCTAGGACATCCAGACTCTATTGCATAAAATAGGCAGAAATTCCTATTTCTTTCCTGGCTGATTATGAGGGAATGCAAAGTTGCCCCAAAGAAAAAGACTGTAAAGAATTTCTTTGGTGAGGAAAAAAATAATACTATCAGTATGTCTCCATGTATCAAAAAGGTATAAGGTAAAGTGAATTAATCATGTGCATAATGAATACAGTTAAAATATGTATGTTACTAAATCCCATAAATAATCTTTTCTTCACCCATTTTAATGTGACACAATAATAAATAATGATGAAATAACATCCATTGTATAAGTCATAATTCTTTTTTTAGCTTCAAAAATCATAAATGTGTTACAGATTCCTATAGCAATGCTTACCTAGGGCAAGGAAGTAAGTATCTGGTAAGTATGTGGTTTCTGGAGTTTATTAAAACTTATTGGAAGTTCTTTTTACTAAAAAGTTCTTCTTAGACAAAATGACTTTAACAATGTATGTGTTTCTAACAGCAAGAGTAAAGGCTGAGTTCATATCACATTCAAATTACCTGGTGCTTCTGCTCAAGCCTGGTGGCATTTGTGTCTTTTACTTGTCTACTGTCTCTCATTTATCAATATAGATGTAAGACTAAGTCTCTATACTATAGAGAAATAGGTGTATGACCCACATTTGTGTTTTCTTTGCCCCACCTTATTTCTGCCTTCAACTTTATGGTTTTCTTACCATTTTATAGAAATTAAAAGTAAACAGAAATTAAATACTAGACCACTGATATTCCTAATGGGTGTCATTTTACTTCTGCCATGATTCCTAAGTTGCTATGTAGACTTCAGCCAGCCAGGTGCATTACATCTCTACCTAACCAGTTCTACTGCAGTTCAAGTCTATTTTTCAGTTTAAAAACGTGGCCATGTTACAGTAAGACAGTGTTTTATGATGCATAGAAGCAGTATGGAATAGTGGAACACCTGAAGAATGATCTGTTACATACCAGAAAAAAAGTAATATTTTACAGATATACGCAATTCTTGAGCTTGACTCCTGAGTAAGATTGCAACTGTTTGCAGATCAGAACTTTATGAAGGGCTGGAATTGAACAAATATAATTTTTCCATCTTTTTCACATTGCAAGTGTGGTTTTTCTCTTCTTTTTTTTCATCAGTTTGTTTAGGACTACAAATAGAAGTTTCTATATAAGAAATAAATTTTGGTTGGTTTTCCATGACATATGATAAAATACAAACCATATCTAAATACAGAAGGGCATGCAGATATTTCTGTCTCTTTGTATGCAACTTAAAACATAGTCTTCAAAAAAAATAAAAACACGCGAAATAACAGACTAACACTGAGAATTAAACATACTGTAGTCAACCTCTAGGCTGAGGTGAAGTTCAGTCATGCTTTTCAAAGAGCAGTAAGCAATATTACCACAGTAAATCTAGCTTTTCAGTTTAAAACCAAGGAGTTCAGGATCTGACTTTGCCTGAAATTGCTACTAGTCACCTGAAGCTAGAAAAATTCCACCATCTTAAATCATAATGTTTATCTTTCAATTTTTTTTAACTCTAGTTCATCACATAAAATCATAAGTCTTGAAAATATGATTTAGTTTGCTTACTAAAATATATCTTTTTTTCATTTTCAATTTCACTTTTAATTCCCAAAGTCCTACTCATATATCACAATGATGCAAAAGAAGAATTGTTCAAGCTCCTGTTTCATTTATATTAAATATACATTTAAGTGATATCTGAAGAAAAATATTTTCTTGACCTATACTGTAACAAAATTCCTACTGAATTGCATGTTTTAAGAATTCGATTGGACAGAAGGTCCATGTCAGTAAGTATGTACGATACCCCAGAACAAAGTAGTGTCATGTAGGACTCTTTCTGTCATATATTAAAGACAGTTTTTGAGGTGCATTCCAGAAAATAAATTCAGGGCAGCATAAATCCATAAAATCACAACATCTCATCAAAAGTTCTAGCAGCTCTAAATATATGCAGAAGTTATATTGAACAGTATGGTCTCATATTTTTGTTCTATAATATCTTTTCAAATGAGACACTGTTACATGCAAACTTCAGTATGCCTAATACATAGTTTATAAATCTAGAGATTTATAATACATGTAGTATAAAGAGAATATGAAGGCTAATTATATATTTGACATTTTTAAAATATTACACTAAATATATCAGTATGAAAAAAATTCTAATGAAGTAGAAAAGGGTGAAATAAAATGTACTACTCTTGCAATTCTTTTGCCATTTAATACTATCTTAATAGCCCTAGTCATATTCTAAGACTATTTTACAGTCTTTCAATACCATAGAGTGTCATTATTAAATAGATATAATATATCCAGTATTCCAAAGTACATCTGGTTTTAAATATTTGATCTCTTACTTCTTTTTTTAGAAGTTAAATCTTCAAAGGCGCTCTCAGGAAGTAAGTGTCCAAACCTTTTTGCAGATGGGATCTAAGATTCCATCCAGAGAAACTGGACTTGAAAATGTATAGACTAGGTATCAGTGAAACAGCATCTTAGACTGATTTCAAACTGACCCGCTAAGGCATGCCCCAGAATGCTCAGTCTCATTTCTCCAGTTATTCAAACCATAATTGGGCAAGTACACCCTACAGATTCTCTACAGCCACATTTCTGAATTGTCTTTTCACTGTCAAGTCAATAAGGACCTCGGGTTCTCACCTAAGCTTGGAAACATGGAGCACACTCAAATTTAGTAAATATAGATAAGTTCAGGGATCGACACCAACCTTGACTTCTTGTCTATTAGTATTGAATTTTACAAGGCAAAATACAGAATGTAAAAAAGGAAAAATAAAGAAAAGAAAAAGAAAAAGAAAAAAAAGAATAAAAAAACCCGCACCAAAATGCAGAAATGCAGTTTTGATGATATCAGACATCTATTCCCATCATCTCTGCCTGTTTCAGAGAGTTAGTTAACTTGCACTTCAATCCAATTGCTTATGCTTGCTGTTCCATGCCACTGAAGTACATAAATGATTTTTCAAAGAAAACTGTTACAAATGTATTTCAGAAAGGAAAAAAAATAAATCAAAACCCACAACACACACAAAACCCTACAATCCAGAACAGTAAGAAAAGCAGAAAACCATGTAAGAAATAATGGCATTGATGCTGAATTCTACAGTACATTGATTCCAATAGTTCTCTGTGGTAGTTCTTAGCTACAACAACTAAACCTTATATTTTGACATAGTTCCATGAAAAATTAGACCAATTTATCTGCTTAATTGCCAAACCTTTTATGTTAAACTCACAGAGACACGTGATTGTAACACCTTTTGTTTGACTAAAATACTGTGTTGAGGTCAGTCTACATTATGCTTACTATATGTTAACATGTGTTACAATGGAATTGATACTCATATTCATATCAAGCTCATAGAAATCCTATAATTGCAGTCCTATTCCTATAAATATTGGAAATATTATATAGTTTTTTCCACACTTTTCCCAAGATAATTCAGTGATACATATTAGTGGAAAATACACCAATTCGCTATTTAATGCATAAAGAAAACAGAATCATGGACTTACAGTCTGTGATTTTCAGGACTTTTTTGACTTCTGCACTTCCTGATCCTCCGCAACCATCTTCATCATCACAATCTCCACTGATTTGTTCTTCTACACCTCCACCACTGCCTGTTTGGTGGAGATCCCATTTATCATATTTAGGAAATGATTTGCCCTGCAACAGCTGTAGGCAAGATATGGTATGCAAGTTAGCAGTACAGATGGAGAACTTCAGTGACTAACCAAAATTTCATATAAGTCTCTCTAGTAATTATCTGCTATAAAAAGAAAACTCCAGGAGCCACAGAATCATAGAATCACAGAATGTTTTGGGTTAGAAGGGATCCTTAAAGGTCATCTAGTCCAACCCCTCTGCAGTAAGGAGGGACATCTTTAACTAGATCAGGTTGCTCAGAGCCCCATCAAGCCTTACTTTAAATGTCTCCAGGAATGGGGCTTCCACCACTCCTGTGGGCAATCAGTTAGTGTTCCACCACCCTTGTAGTTAAGAACTTCTTAATGTCCAACCTAAATCTACTCTTCTCTAGTTTAAAACATTTGCCCCTTGTCCCATCACTACATGACCTTGTAAACAGTCTCTCCCCAGCTTTCTTGTAGGCCACCTTCAGGTACTAGAAGGCCACTATAAGGTGTCCCTGGAGCCATCTCTTGTCCAGGCTGAACAACTCCAAGTACCCCAGCCTGTCCTTGTAGGAGAGGTGCTCCATCCCTCTGATCATCTTTGTGGCTCCATCAGGTCCATGTCTTTCTTTTCAAGACCTATGTGGCGTCCACATGGTCTTAAGATACAATTAATATTTTGTGTGATTTTTTCTGTCTGAATTATCTGTAACAGTATAAGAGCTGTGCTTCAGCTCTATACTGGTGAACCAAAACATACTTCTTCTGTGCCGTGAGCTTGTCATAAGGTAGAAGCTGAAGGAAAAAAATGTGTTGGGACAATATCAAATCCTGATCAGGGAATAGCAGACCAAACTAGTACAGCCGGAGCCAGTGCTAGCCTAGGGAGAAGTCTCTCCCAAATCACATCTGGGCATTGTTTTAGGAGAACCAGTTAGGGTGGCCTAAATCAAAGCAAAGGGATGGTTGATACGGTCCTAAGCAGTGTAGCTGATTTGGGTTGAGTACACAAGCTTGTTCTTTGGCTTCTTTTTATTTATCACTGTAGACATGGACAATGATGCCAGCATGGTTACAAAAAAAGGAGGTAAAAATCTTCAAGTTTAACTTAATTCTTCATTCTGTTAAACAGAGCTGAGCAGTCATCTGAATAATATTCATCTTTCTCCTTCATCAAATGTACAAATTCTGTCATCCAGCTTTTAAATACTAAGTGGTTGGACTGTCATTCATACTGTCCTGGTTCAAGTTAGAACAGAACTAAATCACTGTTCAGTGGTTTTACTTTTCAGCTCAGTCTCTTCCAAGTAACTGCACTGTCTGAAGTTAGCAGCCTGGTTTCACAGGCAGCGTCTGCTGCTGGCAGTGACAACACTCCATGTTTAGAATTACTACAAACCACTGGTGCGCAGACCAAGGCACTGATAAGTCTTGTGTACCACATTGGGGGTGCAGGCTGCACCTGCAAGGAGGAGTGGACAGGACAGGTGACTCTCAGCTGACCAGCCAGGTATTCCATCCCATATATGTCATATTCAGTATAAAGATGAGTGATCACGAGGGTCAAGGTCTCTTATTCAATGGCCAGCATCCGAGGACGACTTTGTCCATTAGACCTTTGAACCAAATTTGTGTGTTCCTGAATCCAGTTCCAGATCCAGCTCCTGAATCTGTTTTCCATTTGCCACTGAATCCATTCTCGGACTTTCCCAGTGCCTGCTTACACAGTGCCTGCTCTGGGTCATGTAACTGCCATCGGGGGTGGAGGGTTGGTTTGATACTGTTTTTATATATATTTGTATATATTCCATTTTATTATCACTGTTTTCATTAAAGCTGTTCTCACTTTGTTTTCTAATTGATAAGTCTCTCTCCCTTTTATTTTCTTTCTCATCCCCTTGGGAAGGGGGGGAGGGGGGTTAAAAGAGAGTGTCTGTTATAGGTCTAGTGGTCTGCCCTGACCCTAAGCCTTGACACATTCATACACAGTGTGTGCTCTGCCCCATTCATATTCAGTTTAGTTTGCATGTCAGATACATATAAACTTCATAATCTCTAAAGAAACAGTTTCTTACAAATGTTAAGAATTCTGATAAATTTATCTAGTCCAAATTAAGAGCTAGTGCATGCTTGTGAATTGCACTTGCTTCAAACTAACAAGACTTCTTTACACTGGCCGAAACTTCACTGGCTTAGATACTTTAATAATCAGATGGGTTTTTCTCCTGCAAGTAGCTCCTAATTAGACTAAAACAGACTCTGTGTTTTTATACCTTCAATAATGTGGTTGCTTTGTTGTTCAATCAAGATACTGAGTTCATATTTTTGGACAATATACTTGAGTTTATTTACAGAGTATGGAGTCACTTCCCAGACTACTTGATCTGTTAAGTGCTGTACAGTGCCCAGCAAAAATATTTTAATCAATACTAGGGACATCATTCAGATAAATCTCAGTAGCTTTATAAAAGCCACTTGCAATATTGTATAAGAAAGCCATTTGCTCCTGAATCAGCAGAACCAATTTATGAAGCACTTTTGATTCAAAAGTTTTATTAGACAGTTATATGCTACATGAAAGACAAACTACTTAGCTAAGAGACAAAAAATAAAAATCATTTGTATAGCTGCCTTGTTCCTTGAGTAATCCATGATATAGTTCTGCTAACATAGTATTTATGGAAAGAAACCACAGCTGTATAATAAATAGGACACTTCTCTTATTTTTCAGTTCAAATCATGACACAGCCCCAAAGCCAGCTGTATGATGATCTTATCCTGAACTCTGTGTCATGAATGCGGGAATAAATCTTTAGAAAGACAGTTTTTCAAACAAGAGTTGCTGCCAAGGTTTCCATAGTACAGTATATATATATATTTTCAGCCTGAGAAAATTCAACCCCCTCTACATCCTGTAACTCTTTCTTAGTCTTAAAAATATATTGGCATAATAAGGTATTCATATTTTGCTACTCCTCTAAATTTCAGTTCAAAGCAGTTATATTATCTTTTCTCTTTTTTTTAGCCTTTCTACTTATTGTGCATTATTGACTTATGACTAGAAATCTGAAAACCAAGATTATCCCACTAAATTGCCCTAAATGTAGAACCAACATTGAAAAAGTGTTCTTCAACTTCTTTCAAACTTTTGAATGCACTTGAAAGAGTAGAGATTAGGGAATGAACAAGCTTGTTTGTAATTTGGGTTTTGTCATTCTCTTCAGTCTTCTTAACTGTGCAAGAAGAAATATTTTTCCATATAAATTCACAAATCTCAGTGCTAGTTCTCTATTATGCATGTCTTAGATCTAATATAAATTCTTCATTAAATTTATACAATCCATGTACTTCTTCAAAGCTACCTTGATTCACATTAGAAATAAAGATAAAAGACAATTAAAATGATTATTCTGTTGTGCTGCACTTTTCATATAGCTATTATTTAAGAGGAAAAGAAACAGGTTATAACTGGAGAGTTTTGATGTATACACTTACTGGGTCTTTCTGCTGAATAAGGAGGATTACTGCTGTATACTGTGTGTCCAAAACCCTAGTACAATAAATGTTCTTCCCTGCATATTGTAGGCTAAAATATCCTCTTTTTCTTTCAGGTGTCCAAAAGGTTTTCCATTATATCAAATTCCTGGCTTAAAAAAAAAAATAGTGTGGATTTAATCACACATCATTTTCTTTCAATGTCAATGAAAATACTGGCAAACAAACATTATTGGCCACCATGTCAGTTTGACTGAGTTATGACAAGGGTTAGGTCACCAGTGTTGTGAGATCACAGTAGGCATGTCAATTCCTTCCAGGCTTTATTTGCTGGATTTTTCTCTTAATTTTGCTGAAACCTTACTGAACTAAGGTTTTGATATCAAAAATAAGTCTTCTGCTAGTGGCATTTTATTTTCACAGAAAATTTGTGTTTTCTTAACACTACTGTGGTATATGGGCACAGGTGAATAATTCTGTCAGTCAACAGGTTCTTGGGCATCTTCAAATTTAAAACTAGCCTATGTAGCTTTGGGAAACTGGATGCTTAGATCTTTCACTGCCCAATAGCCTAAAAGCCCCTTGGGATTTTCAGTGGTGTCTTAGTGGAATGTTTTCTTTGACACAAACAGCAATTCTGAAAAAGGTCGTAATACTGAGAAGTTCCATTAAAAAATTTTGTGAAAATTCATCTTTTAGAATGAGATTTCAACTTTGCAAGACAGAAGTTACATTGTAATAAAGTACTTACGGGGTTCTGTAAATACATGACTTGGTACTAATAACATTTCAGTAGGAAAATGAACTTGTTACAGCAGCTACAGAGGCATCTATAAGGATTTTTGAAGCCTTCTGACAAACAAGCATAATTTAGAAAATTATCACTAAAAGTGTATGGTTGTACTGTCCTATAGGTTCTGGTAATTTTTCAAGATTATTTAAGATTTTATCAATGACAGGAAAAGCAGTATAAGACACGGAATGGTAATGATAAAAATTTCACTCCCATAAAAAGTGGAGAACTTCTAAATAACAAAGAGCAGTGACAAACTAAGAACATACCTCTTCTAACAAGACAGGAAATACAATGAATTTTTAAACACATACTATAATAAAGTACAGACAAATGTAAATTTGCAAGTCTAAATATTGTAATACATGCATATTAGAAGACAAAGTATTCTGTCCTGTAAAATAATCATGGGTGTCCTGGATAGCCAGCAGACTATGAATTATCAAGAGTAGTATTCTAGACAAAGATTTTAATGGGATATCTTTGGGGACAGAAGTAGGAATATTAAGTCATATTAGGGATTTTGTATTACTCCTCATTCCAGTTCTTGTTTCCTCTGTTCAGAAAGGATGGCACACAAGTGAGTTCTATTACAGTGTTTAAAGTGGAACAAAAAAGTACTTTATATTTAATCAAGTAGCTCATCCTTTAGTGCACCAAACCCTCCCCCCCAAAAAAAAACACTCAAAAAAACCCCAACCAAACCAAAACAAAAACCCCAAACAAAATTTTTTAAA
>JAAGNO010014431.1:0-12513 GCA_033439905.1 Ceryle rudis | reverse complement strand
TGCACCAAACCCTCCCCCCCAAAAAAAAACACTCAAAAAAACCCCAACCAAACCAAAACAAAAACAAACAAAAACCCCAAACAAAATTAAAAAAAAAAAAAAAAGACAAAAAAAAAACAACAACCAAACCAAACAGAAACCACATCAAGGATTTCTTTAACCAATCTTTCTAAGTGCCCTACATGACAAGCACAGATTTGACAGATTTGTGTAGCAAGCCAAGGCATACGAAAATAACAAATGAATCAAGAATTTTTATTTACACATTAAAAGTGAACCAGACAAATCTCTGTTATGATTATCATACTTTTTAAACAACTATAAGAGCTATTCTATATCAAAATAATTTATTAACAGTTCTGGTCAGGTTCTGAAAAAATAAATATGTATGTGTTCTGAATTAAACAATTTTTGCCTTAAAGCATGAATTAATTAAGTGTGTCAAGGATAGACTATGTGGGAGGTTAAACTACATAACCAAACAGGTTCTTTCTGGCTCTCAAAAATCTATAAATTCATGTAAGTAAGCCTAGTCTAAATGAGAAGACTGGATTCTGTTTTACGTTCCTGTGCTCGCAGGAAGTTACAAGTGCTTTAATCTCTCATGAGTGATGTACACAGAAAGGCAAGGGAACTTATGTTTACACTATTGAAACTGATATAATATTGGTTTTCTTTCAACAAAAATCTAGCATCCCATTTCCTTATCTTACATATCATATACCTTCAGGGGAAACACTGGTTTTATATGAATTTTATTTTATTCTTTTTCAATAAAATATCTTGATGATACTCTTTGCAGTCAGTGTAAACTAAGCTCAGTCATAAAATTTCTTCTCTTTCATTTATGTGCATATCATAAGTATGTGTGGAGGGAATCCCAAAGGAGCTCAGCAGTGAATCCAATTTACCTAATCAGATCAAACCTGGAAGAATTATATCTAGAAGTATGACTATTTCAGTCTTTCAAATTAAAGGAATAAAGTATGCTAAAGTTTATTCCTCTACTTAGCATTACATACCTGAATGCTTAAAAATACAGCATTTCTATTCAGTAATCTCATTAAAAAAATACTTAAACCTCTGTAGGTCAGAATCTCCTGCGATTTCATTTCCAGTAATGTGAAAGATCCTTAACAAAAATATGTATTCTAAATTAGATGTCCATCTTATATTGGAGACTGCTATTAGGATATCTAGTATTACAACTCTTGTAGTCCCTCATGATAGTGCCTTGTGGTCTTTTTTTTTAAATAAAAAGCTGTAGCTTTGTGTGAAGTATATCAACTCCTCCCTTATATTTTGCTTTTTAAATGAAATTTTCAAAGACAGAGTGAGATTTATAACAAGCTATAGCCTTTGAATCCCTAAGGTGATGCAGAAAGTACAAGTAATGCATACACTCCTATGTCAAACCCAATGTTTTCTGTCCAAGATCCAG
This sequence comes from Ceryle rudis, assembly GCA_033439905.1. NCBI lineage: Eukaryota > Metazoa > Chordata > Aves > Coraciiformes > Cerylidae > Ceryle > Ceryle rudis. The sequence continues at coordinate 11,072 of JAAGNO010014431.1, read as the reverse complement.
GGCTAAAACTCTGTGTTTCAAGCCTGCAGACTCATTCCACTCCATTAAATCACCAATCAAACAGTAACCTGAAATCCAGATGAAGTAACACATTTCTCTCCAGTCTAAGCCAACTCATCTGAACAAAGAAAGAAACAGACATTCATTCTTCTTACTAAATGTAAGCAAGAATCAGTAAGGTGGTGGTGGGCCAGCACTGCACCACACAGCTGTAACTTACCCTTTGTGCTCTCTGATTACACTTGGACTACCTCAGGATCAAAACAGTTGCTGCTTGAATAGTAGAAATAGGAATTACCTCAGCTTACTAATATACTACTTCAAAATCTAGACATTTCTTCTTGGTAGTTACTTAGGTACCATTCAAAACTATTAGTAAGCAAACACTTCACAGAAAGCTAACTACTAAATTAGGTAGAAAAAGTTAATAATTTTCACTAAAGAAACAGTTCAACAAAGCCTGAGGGCCCAGCACAAGCATACACTGTCCATTTTGTTCCATCATTAACATGCTTCCTGGCCATCACATACTTGAACTGACTCAACTAGAACTCTCCACAAAAAATATTTGACACCAGCTTGAGCCTTAGCATAGTCTAGGGACTGTTCCAAACATACAGCCTGGATATGATTACTCTGCTGTGTGAAGTAGGACACTTGGAGCTCATGACCAGTTTTATTTAATACAACAGGTACAACCTTTTTTTTTGATGTCTACAGTGCTGAAGAAAAGAGAACTGGGGAATGAGCTAGACCAATAGATACTGAATGTCAACACTTCTCAGTATTTATAACTTATTTCTATTTTGGATTATTCCAATCAGTTTCCTTAAGGGAAATCTCTTATTAAAAAGGCTAATTGTAAGCACAGAAGGCATGAAGCAGTGTGTGCTCTCATCCTTGATCCTTTTCTTATGTAGCAATATAAATACAGCTCTAAATGTAATTGTCTCTCAACAAATATCCTCTTCTTATTTTTTTACATTATTAAAAATGAAGTCTTCTTTTTTGTAAAAATTGTACTTTACATCTGGGAGTGCATTGTACAGCTAAAACCCATCAGCTCAGGTTCTCACATGAGTTCAGTCATAGGCAATTACTTTTCTTTCCAGTTATTACTGGTTCCAGGTAAATACAGGAAGAAAAGCTTGGCTCTTGTCCTTTGGTGCAATCCCTGCTAGCACAGTTATGCACACTATCAACCTGATTTGTTTAAAAAATATTTATGTATTCTTGACCTCAGAAAACTTGCATGTCTTGCTAGCATTGCCCCGTAGATCTAAATCATCCTCAGAAAATTGAGTAAACGAGTCTGGCATTTCTAAGATAACAAATGAGAGCAAAAATAAACCCTAGAATAATAGCTTGTACTCTTCTTTCTGTCCAGACACTTGAAATAACAAAGTCACATTATGTATGATTAATGTTTAGAGACTAATGTTCTTTTCCCATTTTACCCATCCATGAAGACAGCATAGCTATAAGCAGAAAGAGATTATTATAATAATCGAAGAGAAACACAAATTTTAGAAAAAACCACATCACCAGCCAAATTTCCTTTAAGATATTTCTATAGCTATAGTATGAACATCTTTGATATCTGTTGTTTAGAGTCATGGATCTGCTTGGATTTTTTTATTTTACTGTTCTTTTTTTGTTCATCTGTTTCATTGTATTCCTCTGAGGATAAAACTCATTTGAACAAGCTTACCCAGGATCTTGGGTGTCTTTTGTCTCCAGATTCACACACCTCAGTGTAGATGTAAAAAAATGTAGGTGTTTTTCTGTAAGCTGTCTAAGGTCCTCAGTAGTAATTTGCATGTTAGAGGCTCAATTTAATTTTCTGGACATGGCTGTCTAGTGCCGCTGAGATGGCCTAGAGTACCTGGGGTGCTACATGGAGAGAGAGAGATATGATAGAGAATTTGCAGAAGACGTTCTGGAGAAGCATCTCCAAGGGATGTTGAGCAGCTGTAATGGGTTCAGGCATCTGTGTACATACAATAAAACCATAATCCTATTCAACAGAGCTAATAGAAAACTGGGACCTATTCAAATGAGCAAAAGCAGGTGTCCAAATTGAGATTTATAGAAAAGAAACAATTACAAAAAAGTTTTCCAAGTCAATTCTTAATTCTTTTAGTCAGAAATTAGATTTTTTGTTTGTTTCTTTGATAACAGCACAACTCCTAGCACAACTAGACCAAATGGACAAAAGCCCAACAGGATCCCACCCATCAACTAGATGCTATGGCTATAAAATGGAAAATGTCACTATTTCTTTGCATATTATCTCTCTATATAAATGTACTACCATCAAGAATAAAGATAAAAATATTTGTTGAGAAAAAAATGCTGATTAAAACTTAAGAATTATATTTTTTGGAAAATGTTTCAAACCAAACATTATAGTGCTAACAAGTAGAACTTATGAAAACACATGGAGAATTAAATACAATTACATGACCTGAACTCAGCCAGTTTCAATTAATCTGATGACTATCATTACACAAGACAGTTTTTCAAATAGGAGAGTAAAGCAAAGCACACCAAGGAAGCTGTGAAATAGAAAAGAATTCACCAATCTGCAATAATTCGTGTATAAGGACATGAGTACATGAGCATTAACTCATTATCATGCACTAGTTTGTACTGATAAGAGTATCAGTCAGTTATTAATTTGACTGTTTCTTAGCAATAAAATCATGACAGTAGCATGTTTATTTTACTCTTTTAAGAATAATATATGTATTTAATGCTTCAACAGGCATGATTATATAAAACTGCTACTGAAAACTAAGCTAGGACTGGATTCTACTCCAAATTATCTGTATGACATCACTTGTCCATCTGTGTATTTCTAGTCTGTGGCAACTCTTAGCTTATAGTTGCAAAAGTAGGAGTTGCCTCACTTTTATGACATGGATTGTTACTTGAGTTAATAATCTGTAGACCCTAGTTTCCTCTCAGTGTCAGTGAAAACATAAGACTAAAGTTACAGCTGAAGTGAATTAAAAATCATGACACATAATGTAAATAGACTATTTCAGGGTCTGATTTCTCCTTATACTTCACAGATCTGCAGGTGAAAAGACATGATATTAAGCCAGGTAAAGAAGTAATTTTAAATATTAAAATTTAAATAAAAAATATCAACAGTTTCTGGAATGGTTTTCACTTTGTAAGAATAACATGTTACTTCACATTTCAACTGGAGGGCTGTTCAGAAGACATTACAGAAAAAGCTCCATTAATCACTGATGCCATCATGAGAAAAAACATTACTGGATTGTTAGAGGTACATTACATTACCCTATTGTGAATGGATAAAGCGGTGATTTACCAGGAGAACTAATTTCAGTGAATAGAATTCAGTGGATGGTCTCACCAGCAGTGCTTTCTTTTATCTACCAGCAGCATAAAGCTACTTTCTTCTTTCACTTGATAATGTTTCCAGCCCCTGTGTGAGGGGACTCTGGAGTGAGGGAGGAGATGCAACAGCTGCTGTGTAAGATCCATGTAGACTAAGTTGACAGCAGGTCTAATACTGCATTTAAGAAGATGTTTAAATCTTAATAACCATACCTCTAAAGGTTTCTGTTGTATCTTTCAAACACAGATTTAGGAACCAAAAGGAATAGCTTGCTTATAGTTTTATAGGATTCATGTAAATGAATTATATGTATTTATATCTGAGCTACGCATCCTGATATCTTCTGTTCAGCAGAAAGAAACAGGAATCTTTAAAGCCCCTCCTCTGACTTGCTTTAGGCTTCTCTATAGGACAAGGTGGTTTGTATCCTAGAACCACCTATTCCTCTCTATTAGCAAGGAAGACCAGTTCAGATATGAGTAGATATATGGCTATATGAATCCTAAAATATAACACTGTTGATAAGGTGTGCATAGTAATTAAGGCATCTTGTAACAATGTACTTTTGCTGTACAATTATGCCAAAAGCTACCAACATCTGGAAATCAGTTCGCCTGGAATCAGTGACCTGGAGAGTCAAAGACTTCCAAATCTACTGCTAAGATGTAGTTCTTCCGTTCCTGGCTTTAAAAACTTCATGAGAGTCCTGTGAGCTGGCTAAGTTTTCAGTAAGACTTCCATCACTGCAGCACACAATACAGAACATTGCCTTAAAGCAAAACACCTCAAACCTCTGTTTTATCTGTACCATTCCTTGGTTGTATGAAAAATGAAGAAATAAATTCAGGGAAATAGAAATACTCAGTTCTCCTCAGACAAAGACTTCACTGAATTTTGGTGAGCTTGAGGTCTTTGCACCTTAATTTAGATTGTTGACTAACTTTTAAAAATCTTTTTCAATTGTTGTATACAGCTTGAGAAAGAAATTCTTTTCTATCAATTTTGACATGATAATCAAACCTCACATACACCATTTTATAAATTAAATAAGCTTCTGTGACAGATCAAAAGTACGTTCCATTTAACTGAGGGGCTGTGTATGTTCAACATGTAGCAGTGATGAAGCTGCTTAGAGCTTGGAAAATTAAAATACAGGCTGGAAGAGAGTACCAGTATATTAAGGAAGCAGTTGCAGAAATAATTTTTGCTGCTTCCTGAAGTAGAAGTTCTTTCCACAGTTTTATGACATTTTCAGAAATACCACTTATCCAGATTTTTGTGAAGACATAGGAAATCAAGGAGCAAGGGAAACAATATGTTTATTTAAATGAAATGGAAGCTGATTGTCCAATAACCAAAAAAAAAAATCACATCTGAAAATTTGATGTCAGAATTTGTACAAACTTATTAGGACCATGACTATTAACAAAACATGATATGAAGTATGCAGGTATGAGGAGTACTAGCTTGTCCTAAGACACACTATAAGGAAGGACTCCATAGTCTTGTCTCAAACATAAAAGTATCTCACAAAGCAGTCATGTCCACTTTGTATGTCTCCAATTATTTTTTTCTGCAAAGAAAAGCACTAAAATAATATTGCACCAGGAAATAATAAAGTCAGAAAGAAGTAAATAAGTCTGTTTCTGTTCACATGTCATGACAATCTAATATTGTACTGATTTGCAGGCTCTATGCAGCTGAGTTTTTCTAACAGCTATTCTGTATGACATCGTTCAGTTAATTAGTTAATAGAATGGTTATAAAGCCTCTTCTCTGAGAACTCATGATAACATTGTGAAATAATTCACCCACAGTTTATCAGTGAGAGATGATAGGAACCACTAACATTGATGCCAACACATAACAGGGAATAAGCAAATTATTGAAAACCAGAGCCTAGTGTATCTTTTTGTTCCTCAAGGAGACAAAACCATCTTGCTTTTAGCCCCAGGTAATGCATGTTGGAAATAAGTTACAACAGCAAGTGGTATATGAAATGTAGACTTGATATGCATACACACCACTGACTTACACAGAAGAGTGGAAGCCGGCACCTCAGACCAAATAGTCATCTGGGCCAGGAGTCATGTTTGTGGGGTTCTCAGCATTTCAGAAATCTCACACAAATAACAGAATATGCCTCCAAAACACATATGCCTGCCAACTAATAACTGCTGTAGTATTGCAGGTCCACAAAATACTTACAGCCTGCACTAATTCAGAGTAGAGAATATTTTTTTCCCAGTCTATCTGCATGTAAAATAATTGATCCTTATAGGCTCTAGGTCTGGAAAAGGGATTACAGAATACTACTGTATGTAGACTTCAGCTACCTCCAATAAAACTGAGGCATATACAGAAGAAAAATGTGCTGCCAGAACTGATTTGTGCACTCAGAGAAGCAAGAGACTCTTGGAGAACCAAGAGACTCTCATGTGTAGTTATCACTAAATTATTAACAACAAACTATGACATCGCATCCCATTATGACAGAATTTTATAGGTTTATAAACAAATGGTAAAAGTGTTTCTGCAAGAAAAAAAAAATATTTCAAACGTAGTATATCTTTATAAAACTAGTACACTCCCAGAAAAATTTGAAACCAAGTTAAATTCAAGAAGAAACTAGAAGGAAGCCTTTACTTTTGCATTAGCCATTGTTCTGTAGATAAAACAAGTCATCGTGAGATAAATGAATACTGAAGGGTATTGTTTCATAGTAATTGAGTTCCATATTGAACTTTATAGGTGTCTACTCTCACCTCATCTTCTAGATCAATTTAAAATGCTCTGATCTAAGGAAAAAGTACGTGTGCAGCTGCTGAAGAGGGAAACATTTTTAATGGTTACATTTTCTTAAGTATGAAGGACCATTTTGAACTTGTATTACCTACTGAATAATGACTAATGCAAAAGTGAAGCCTTCCTTCTACTTTCTTCTTGTATTTAACTTGGTTTCAAATGTTTCTGGGAGTGTACTAGTTTTATAACAATGTTGTTTATAGCACAGTTTTGGTGGGAAGGGATCCTCTATGTGAAAACCATTTTTCCTCCTGATACAAAAGAAATTAAGCAGGACCTTAAAATAATAAGCCAGAATCTCACATTTATGAGATTGGATATAATTACAAAAGCATACCATCAGTCCTTATCTGTGACTTTGTCTGGCCTAACCTTTATAATAAGAGTTTGCCACAAAACACACCACAGCAAAAAAAACCCCATACATCCAGAGGCTTCTGCATTATTTACCAAGTCTTTCTTAAGGTCCAGTATATCTTCATTTCCAACATACATGCTTCACGCAGAAAGCTAGTACAAACTCCAAGCCATCATTTATGCAACACTTATGCCTTACACTGAAAGTTTTCCAGTCACTGAGGTTGTGTGCTGGCACTCTTCACAAGGCAAGTGATTTCTCAGTGAGGTTAAAACAAGGCCTTTCTGCAACACAACTTACTCCCCATGCTAGTTCTTCAGTTGTCATTTATTTTCATGACTTCTATATAACTATACTCTGGTTATAGTTGCATAGTAAGGCTGCTTTGCATAAATTTAAAATTATCATGTATGAAGGGCTGTATTTTTAAATCCTCTTTGCCTCCAAACTATTCTTAAAATAGTTGCTATTGCCTAGTCTTGTCAAAAAGCATCATGCCTGTTTTTCAAAGTCTTCAAGACAATTACAGTCTCCTTAAAGTACATTTAAGTGTTTTCTTGGTGCATAAAGAAGTGGACCATTTACAATCAGAGCCTTCTCTGAAAGGTTTGATAGAACTATTCTTTAGATTCCATTGGGTATCTGTATGTGTGATAAGATTATAGCTTTTCTGAGACAAGCTAGCTCCAAGTTCAAGTAGCTGCCTATACTATTTCTCTATGACATTACTTATTCAGATGCAATCAAATACCATACAGAATATTGTCATATAGAGGAAGCCTTTTTTGAAATTCCTGAGAAAGCCTGGCTCATCCATTCTGCAGCTGTAGTATGTGCACAATATTCTAATTATAGTAATCCTAATCTATGCAGACTATGATATTAAATGTGACATATACTTTAATTGTTGACAGATGGCATTGAACCCTGCATAAATATTTATAAAGTCACATGTACTTCTATAACTAGCAGACACAAAAATTCCAGGTATATTAGTCTGTCTTTTCTGAATCCTTTTATATGCAAACTTATGATTTCCATTATAATTACTTTATTGTTTAGATTATCTGAAGGCTTAAAAAGGACCATTTTACTTTTAAAGTAAAATGAATAGTGTATAGATTACAGACAGTTTGGACATCAGCACTTTTCCAGCAGTACAAATTGTGTCTACCGATGTGCTCACAGTTATTAAATATTGACATTGTCCTATTTCTTAATAATCGCCCATCTTCATTGATCACCAACATAGAAACCTTCAAATATCCAAGAACAGTGCAGAAGGACAGGGTAAGTCCAGCAACACCATTCATTGACATGTGAATCTAGTGAACATGTTCCTCTTTTTAAGAACTTAGAAATCCTCATTTAAATCACATGTAATGAAAAACTTGGTTATTAAAAATCCACTCAAAGCAACTAGAAAATAGGAAACATTTACAAAAATTACTGTATGGAGAATTGATTCAGTTACCTGAGCTTTTCAAAGATGTCCTAAGGTAGGATTAAACTAATGAATAAGGTGAAGACTAAGGGGTCACACAAGCTACAAAAACTGCTTATGTATCTTTTCAGCTGTTGGGGAGTCACTTCATTTAGCTTTAGCAATCTAAACTTGGTCATCTGTTTCTGTAGAAAACAGGCAAGTCCAGTGAGTAATACTTCCCAGCCTAAGGTTAACTGAAAGCTTATGAAAGTCAAAAGTCAGATTCCCTGATCATATTATCAGCTTAAAAAAAAAACAAACAAGCATCTGTGCATGAACGAGGTTTAATTTTTTTCACTGTAGGATTTGTCAGCACAATGTAGACATCTGCAGGCTTGATAAGTGGTGTTAGTCACCTTTTACAGTCACAAGACCTTATGTAGTCAATGGAAAGAAACAAGCATCTTCAGAAGATTGGCTTCATCCTAAAATAAACCATGTATGAATTCATGGACATCAGAATGTGTTGCTGATTTTGGAAAGGCAGTAGCTGGCACTACATATTCCAAAGAGGGTTGATTTTTCCCTGAATTCTTGCACTGAAAGCTCCTTCTGGAAAAAAATTACTCTTATTCAGAAAATGAAGGCAGAGGATGACTATTTAAAATAACATAGTGAAAATGAGAAACCTTATCATTTCATTGCAAAAACTGTAACCATGAAGTGATAGAATACTAAGTCCTTTCAAGGGAGGTGTGATAATTTCTTCCTTGAAAGTATGGAGAAGGAATCAAACAAAAAGGAGAGTATATGTCAGCTATTTGATAGCTGTCTTCCTACTGTCTCAGAGATAGAGAAAAAATATTTCAGAAGTTCTAACAGAGCAAATTGTAAAAGAATTTTGTGTATTCATTTTCCTTACCAATAATATAGTTTTTAATGGCAAGTTTCATGCATTTCTTTAGCACAGCAACAGTAAGCTTTGAATTATTTTCCTTGTAAAAGAAATATTTCACACAAAGCATGCCAATAAATAAACAGCAGAAATAGATGAGTCAGCATTCTAAAGCTTTTATGGAGCATAAAACCCCTTGAAATCCTTTGACATGAGCCATATTTATTGTATTGTATTTTGTCTCACATAAAGCATCTAATTGAGAAAATACTAGAAACTCATATTCAGTGCATTGGAAGTATTAATTTCTAGCATTAAAGATTTTAATACGAAATAAAGAAACAAACCTAGAACAAATATCATAAGACTTTTTGCAAGGCACTTTGGGTGTGTTTTCAATTTATCATAATCCAATTACATATGTGCATGCCCTAGTTTCTCTGTGGATAATATATGACAGATGGAGTTGAAATTTTCTTTCAAATGGTAGTAGAATTTAAATATTGCACCTAACCTGACAAGGATTTTATTATTGCTATGCATTCATTTCTACATGGTTCTGTAATGTAAATTTCTGTAGAAACGTGTGTCATTAAGAGATCGAGTATTAGTACAGAAAAATACAGAATGCCTTTGATAAAATATGAGTCAAAATATACAAAAATGTTAAGAGAGAGTCAGACTGAAGTTCTTTCCCTGTCCACAGTGATTCATACCCACATTTTCTTCTGTTGTCCTAATACTTATGGTATAGTTTAGTTCCATTAAGACAAAAGAAGACATGTTCTCCAATTACGCTTACAACAATGCATCAGTGAAGAATTAATTCTTAATATTTTATGGGCCCAAACTACTGAAGAGAAATCACAGATTTGTAACCTCATAGTTAAATATCTGAAAGTTATACTCACTGAAGGATAACTATTTTTCCTCAAAGATCTTGTAGCACTGATGTAGAGGCTCTCTCTGGGAGAAACTGAACTAGGTCCTCTCACCTTGCAGCAGAGTATTTTAATCTTCAGACTGTTATTTGAGGGGAAATAAGGGAAGGAGTAACAGCTTCTCTCTGATGTTAAAAGCCTATACTGTTTAGACACCGCCAACAGTGAGACAGCAGCGCTGGCAACAGTCAACCCCATGCCAAAGCACTACGATTTTTTTCCTTTTTGGAGGTTTTTGAGGTGGACAGGGGGTTGCTGGACCCAGAGAAGCCCGAGGAAGGAAGGAGACTCATCAGGACTCAGCATCTCTCATGGGAGAGGCTGAGAGGGTGACATGGCTAGGAACGTTCCCAGAGAAACCACGGGAGCCACCTTCTTGCTTGTTGGTGTGTGGCCAGCAGGGCGCACAAGGAGTCTTCATGGAGCGCAGCAGCCGCAGGCAGACAGGTTGGAGGTGGTGTTCACTTGGGAAAAAATGGTAACCTGTTCTAAAAAGGATGCAGCAACCCAGACAACGCTGCCATGGAGGCATATGGCTCTCCAGGTCCTTGGTTGAAGGGAATGCCACAGCCCGTCTCCAGTACTGGATGACAGCGTTAACAGCAGGTGTGCAAGCTGTGACCAAGGAGATAACCTGCTTTGCATGGTGGCTATGCTACAGGAAGACATTGAGAGGTTAAGAAGTATCAGAGAATCTGAGGAGGAGATAGATTGGTGCAGTTGTACTCTACTATCCCTGAGGCAGGTACACCAGGAGACACATGAAGAAAAAAAAAAGAGCCCTCTGCCCTCCTGCCACCAGGCTAACAATAGCAAGCAAGACGAGGGAAGGTGGAAGCAGGTTCCTGCTTGGGGTCACAGGCACCCCCCTTCCCTTCCTACACACCCCCTCAGATACAATTACAGAATGGGTATGAGGTTCTGGAGGTAGAGGGGCAAGCTAACGATGACACAGATGACAGTCCGTCTGGGTTGGAGGAGCAGCCCATGGCAAGACAACCTACTTCTATTAAGAAAACGAGAAGAGTAGTAGTCATCGGTGACTCCCTCCTCAGAGGAATGGACGACCATTCTGGTCTCTGATGACTGGACCCAACCCATAGGGACATATGCTGTCTCCCTGGGGCCCGGAAAAGAGACTTTACAAAGAAGATCTCTAACCTGGTAGGCCCCTCTGCTTACTACCCATTATTGATCTTTCAGGTGGGTAGTGAGGAAATCACCACACAAAGTCTGAGGGGAATCAAGAATGATTTTAGGGCACTGGGGAGACT
>JAAGNO010014430.1:53960-84330 GCA_033439905.1 Ceryle rudis | reverse complement strand
AAAAATGTATTTCCGAATTTAATTGAGGCTCCATCTGTGGGGAAAGACAGAGGAGAGGTCGCTCCACAAGAGAGCTATGAAAGAAAAAAAAAAAAAAAAGAGTTCTCTCCACCTTCCTTCACTCCTGCTTTACCTTGTTAGTGCCCAGCAGCAAATCACACCCCACCCAGTAGCCCTGGGGACCTTTGGAGTGTTTCCTCCCTGGAGAAGACCACCAGCCCTGGGGGACCTTCCCTTTCATGGTAGGAGACACCCCCCTTTGTGATGGGCTTTGCAAGGCTGTCCCCTTTACAATTGGCCAGGACAAGCAGCTATGGTCCACAAAACCCGTCAGCAGGTACAGGCAGCACCACCATCCATACTGGGTCAGCACCACCATCAATACTGAGCAGCATCAGCTGCCTGTGCTTGCGAAAGGTATGTCCTGGGCAATTGATCTGACCATGTCTCCACCTGGCCAACCGCCATCTGGTTACCCACTGGTCTGTCCACCTATCTCCACAGGTTCCTAGATACCTGGTCCCATATAAATCTACATACACATTGGCATCATCAGTGTTTTTGCCCCAGATCCATCAATATCCATCCGTCCACCTCTATCAGTCTATCTATCTACTTATCTAACTACCTATCTACCTATCCATCTACTTATCAGCCAGTCTATCCGTCTATCTCTCCATCCATCCATCCATCCATCCATCCATCCATCCATCCATCCATCCATCTACGAGTCCATCTATCCACCTATCTACCCATCCATCTCTCTCCCTATCAGTCTCTCTATATATCTAACCACCTCTCTATCCTGCCATCGATCCATCTGCCCATCTATCTATCTCTCCATCTATCCTGTCACCCACCACAGAGCTCTTTTCCATCCCAGGAAGCTTTATACATTGTGACCTTTGTAACCCTTTAAAGAAGTCACTGGGGATGAGCCAAATGCTCCAGGCTGAGAGACATCCCCATGTCCTGGGATTACCACTGTTTGGGGCTAGACATGCTGAGATAGGGTTATTTCTCCACAGAGAAGTGTTTATTGAAAGATGGATGAATAAAGGGACAAACAGAGAAGAAGGTAGATGAACAGCAGATAGGGAAAGGACGAACAGAAGAGGAAACAATTTGGATCAGGCTAGAATACATCCCTGTCTGCTTGAACCATGACAGCCTATGGGTTTGTAAACAGCCACTCTAATTAGTGATGAAGAAAAGGGGTTGGGAGAGCAGGAATTCACTTCTTCCTCCACCCCCTTCCCATGGCCCCTCCTGGCGAGCATTACCCTGAGTCAGCAGATCTGCTGAGGTCACGCCACCCGCTCTATTAATTGGATTAATAAAGTTGTACGTCACTGAGGTAATTACCCACTAATTGGGGATGACAAGGTTGTCAGGGTTTGTCCCTCAAAGGGACAATTTCCCATCTCTGACCCTCCCCTTTCCCAACACGCACCGAGTCAATCGCATTAATTAAAAATCAGAGAGTCCATAACCTTGCTCTGCCAAGCCCCAGGGAAACTGCTGCCCCTAGAGCCGTGTGACAGGGCAGGGTGATGGCATCTGCCACCTCCGGCCACCAGCTCAGCTGGGGAACACAGTCCAGGCTACAAGTTAGTGGGATCTAAAAGATCCCTTCTGCATCCCCTGAATCCTTCACTAACCCCTTGATGATGCTGCAAGGTGCCAAGAGAAGACACACGGATGCTGGAACTAGAGTCAGCGTATACGTTGATGTGCAGCACCTCTCACGCCATAAAATCCAGGAACTTATATCAGGTGCTTGACTTGTTGAAAGAAACCCAATCTACAACCCACCCCCTCAAACACACAGATAACTTTTTCAGACAAGAAAGTGCTCAATGGAAATGTTTTGTTAAAAACAAAACCAAAAAACTTTCCCGGAGAGAAGATCTCATCCTGATGATATCTTGGTGATGAAATGTCTCCATTTTGCCAAAAACTTTCCCTGCCCTTTCCCTGGAGTGAGTCCCCTGTCAGCCACCAGCTGTGAACCCTCTCTGTCTCTCCCCAGGTTCCTGCTTTGGTGGGGATGTCCAGCGTACATCCAAACTCATCCCTTCACATGACCATAATGGCCCAGGGAAGGCCAGCGCTGATCCCTGCACAGCCAGATGCAGATTCCTGTGAGCTGCGTGCAGCTGATACTCTGCACAGCTGGATGCTGCACAGCTGGACCCTGAGCAGTGCTAAAATGGAGATGTGTCCTACACAGGAATGAGGAGCCTGGCACAGCTGGATATGACTCTGGCACAGCTAGATGCTAAGCTCTGCAGATCTGAATGCTGCTCAGCCTGGTGCTGAGTCTCACACAGGCATGAGGAGCCTGGCACAGCTGGGTAGTAAATATAGCACAGCTGGATGCTGAGTTCTGCATGGGGATACAGAGCCTAGCACAGCTGGATAGTGAATCCAGCACAGCTAGAGGCCGAGCTCTGCTCATCTGGATTCTGCTCACCCTGGTGCTGAGATCTGCATAGGCTGGTACTGAGCCTCACAGAGGCAGAAGGGGTCTGGCAGAGCTGAGTAGTGAACTGGATGCAGATGGATGCTGAGCATTACACATCTGAATGCTGCTCAGCCTGGTAACTGAACTCTGCATGGGCTGCTGCTGAGTCTCACACAGGCATGAGGAGCCTGAAGCAGGTGGACAGTGAATCCAGCACAGCTGGATGCTGAGCTGTGCACATCTGTATGTTGTTCAGCCTGGTCATTTGTATGCTGCTCAGTCTGGTGCTGAGCTCTGCATGGACTGATGCTGAGTTTCACACAGTCATGCAGAGCTTGACTCAGCTAGGTAGAGAATCTGACACATCTGGATGCTGAGCTCTGCATGGGAAATGGAGTTTGGCACAATTCGATACCAAATTCAGCACATCTGGATGATGAGCCCTGCACATCTGGATGCTAGACAGCCTGGGAGGGATTCAGATGCAATGAGATTGTGTGTCCTCAATGCTGCTGCAGCCTTTAAGCACTGAGCTTTGGGGATCAGATCATGAACTGGGGTTTACTAGCGAGACAGGGGGTCCGGTCCCACCTCCAAAAGGTTGAGGAGCTTTGTGGGGAATCAGTCCTGCTAAAATTAACCTGATCACCACAGTTTGGGTTGTTGTTTTTTTCTGTTAGCAAGGCAACCACATAAGCCAGTGATGGAAAGTGATAGTTGCACCAAGGCTATAGCGGGATGTGAGCATAACCAGTGAGTCACTGCCTGGCGAAGCTCAAAAATTAATAGCAGGTGGTGGGACTGGGAGGATTGAGGGATTCAGTGCATGTTCCCACAGTGAGAACAACTGGTCAGGATGGGAGGGTGCCTCTGAGCTTTATGAAAAACAACAAGGAGTGTTACGTGGCTTGCAAGGACCTAGAGCTGGGGTCAGGAGGGTGCTTTGTTTGGACTCACTTCAGCCCTGCATGAAAATTGGGCTTTTCCCGTATCTAGTTGGCTTGACCCTCCAGAGAAAGCCCCCAGATGTCATGTGCTGTTGCCTTATTTGGAGCAGAGGAGAAACTGAGGCATGTGGGGTCAGCTGGCTGGGCTGGGTCTGCTGCTGCCCCTTATCCTCTCTAATCACCAGGTTGAGGGATGGGAGGTGGTGTTTCTTCAGCTGCTTATGTGATATAACCAAATCATTTAATCCTTGCTGAGCCAAAATCAGCCTCCCTGCCCAGGCCCTGTATGGTAGAGAACACGGATATATTAAAGTGCATATTAAATAGCATGAACAGACATTAAAAATTGTCATACACGTGTAATGCCGCTAAGCTAATGTTTCTATAGAGACTTGACCTTCTTAATTACCCGATTTGGGGCGTGTTTACTTTCTCCTGAGGTTTGATATTTTTTTTCTGGTCTTGTATTTAAATCAAACTGAGACCAACATTATTTCTTCTGTGATTTAAAAGAAAGCTGTAGCTGGAGGTAGCAAATTCACTGTGGCCTTTTCCAGACGTATTCACAGCATAAGGCTACAGGCATTGTGCTGTGGTGATGTTATCATTGCCAAAACTCTACAGAAAGGGATGGGAAAGGAGGCTGGGAAAGAGGGGAAGTCAACAAGCTCAATTTCTATCCTACTAACAGGACAGGCGATGTGTCAGGATATTTGAGAGAAGGTTTTTGAACCCCTCCCATAAAGGATCTCACCATTCAAAGGGGACTGGGTTCTTCATGTTTCCCTCTGCAGAAAGAAAGGCAAATGATGAAAACATGATTAGAGTGAAGAGATTAACCCAGGCTCAGGAAGTCTTTGAGCAAAGGCTCATCACCAAAGTATGCACCAGCATGCCCTGGTAAAAAGGTAAAGAGTGAAGAACCAGCAGCACTGTTTTTGCCAAACCCCTCTGGGGACAGAGGATGAGGAGGCCGGTGGGATGTCACAGGGCCCATAATGACCCCAGTCTCTGCTTTTTAACCCATGAGCTGCTTTTTGAGATCTCTGGTGTAAGTAGGGCAGGAGCTGCTGAGCTGAGGCCAGTGAGTGTGGAAGGAGAGTGATTACCCAAGCGATAAATCAGCAGCGTGGGGCTGATGATATAATAATGGCAATATGATGTCATGTCAATCCCGCCCGTTGGTTTTTTTTTTTTGTTTTTTTTTTTTTTTTTTCCCTCTCGGTGAACTGGCTTTTCCTATCCATTACCCTGCCCAAGCCCACCCCAATGCTGCTGCTGCTGCTGCAGCTCTTTAGAGCTATTGATTGAGCCCCAACACTGTGCTATGGTGCAACTGCTTGCATGGGCAAAGCACCCTGAGGATCTCCTAACTGAGGACACCCTTATTGGGGCACCAAGATGTTACCTGTGAGCTGACAGAGCAGCTCAGTTGGTCTTTTAAACCTCACCCACAGGGAACATGAAAGTCCTTGCTCACAGCCAGGGTGGGACTTGGTGCAGTCCTTCGTCCACAAGCTGTAACTTTCCTTTTGTCCTGTTCTTGCTCTTCCTTCTCTTCTGCTGCTGCAGGTGAGAAATAAACAGCTCCCAGACCTGGTAAGCAGCATCTGAAGGCACATCTAGGGCAAGAGTGGATGGGAAAAGGTTTTGGATCAGCAGAAACCGATAAAAGTGAATCAGCACATCCCCTTGGTAGAGGCATTTATAATATCCTCAAGCCCTGGCTGGGGGTTTGGGCATCCACAATTTAGCAGGACCTGACTTATTTCATGTTTCTTCTGTCTGTGGCTGCAGATTTCGACCCTGATCTCAACTTCCTTTTGAATGAACATTCCCATCTAAATCCAGGTCAATGTCCACGTTGCACTGACATCCATAGATGCTGCCCCATGATGTGAAGACAACCGAAGACCAGGCTTGAGTGGAGCTCCATCACCTTGCAGCATCATTCCAGGGAGGATTTTCCCTGTCCCAGCATCCAGGCTTCAGGAGGAAAAGTACCAGGCAAGCAGATGGGTTTCTGTCAGAAATGCAAGGACAAGCATTAATCCTTGGTTCTGTGGAGTCCAGCTCTGCTGAGAACAAGCTCAAGGCAGAGAGCATCTCCCCAGCATGATTCCTAACCCACTGCCCCAGCCCTGGCCCCACCATCACTCTCTGCCATTAAACAGTCTGTCTCCCCACCCTTATGCAAACCTCAGGTATGTAGGGCAAAGATGACCCCTGACCTCAGATTAGGATCTCCAAGGGGACAAGACCTAACTCTCAACTGTGGTGACCCCTCATAGAGTTTCAAATTAAAAATATGGATGTGAAGATGCTCCCTGGATGGTTTACAAGCATTGAAACCACAGGACAAGACCTGGGGAGCTCATGGGGTGAACCCAACCAGGATGTCCTTATTCTCCTGAACCCCAGCTCCTTCTGTCCCTGTCCCCATTCCCAGGCTTTCTGAGGCTTGAGAAAAGGCCATAGATACCAAGCTCACCTGGGGAACAAAAAAGTAGTGAACAAGGAGCAGCTGATGGATTGGCCGAGCTGCTGCCAGCAATTTCATGCAGGGTAAATCCATTTATCACCCTGGCACAAGGAGGGGAGCCACTGGCAGCACAAGCTGCTAGCAGATGAGCACATCTGTCACTGGTGGGCAGGGAGAGTTCCAGGGTCTCCCCTGCACCAGAAAACCCTGGGCAATATCCTGCTTCCCAGGAAGAGACACCTGTTTGGGGGATGGAGCTGCAGCAAGGGATTGCAGCTTGTTATGGTCATAAGCCTCCATCCTGGAGATGGAACTTGGACCATGACCAAGCCTGGTGGGGTTGGAGATGAGATTTTACACAAGCCAGGACCACTGTGGTTACAATCAAGTGAGTGGGGTGGGGATGGACAGCGGTGTCACACCACAGATGGGACACACTGGTGGCTCAAGGGCTCCTGATTTGCCCATGGGCTGAGGGGCTAGTGAAGGAGCACCCAGGGCTGAACAAGCTGTTTTGAGACTTGTCTCTCCCTCAGGGGTCACAGTCACATAGCTGGTGGTGAGGTACTTGCACAGGACTCTCCACTCTGTAGCATCTTCTCATCCTGACAGTAGTTTCTCAGCACCTTTTCTCCCTGGAGCTCACCCAGGCCCTACTGAAAAAAAAACCACAATAGCAACACAGAGCTCTGGGACACATCTTCTTGCCCTCTCATATGTTTTCCTCTGCTTTTTCCTCCCTTTACATCTCTGCAGTGGGCTCCTATTTTCATACCTCCCTGGATAGCCTCCAAGGGATAAGTTCAGACACAGGGTGAGCAAATTGAACCCTCCATCCAGGCAACATCCAAGCAAATTGCCAGTTCTGCTCTGTGCACGCCCAGTGCACACCTGGAACCTGCCACCACCAGCAGAGCTTTTTTGCAGGCATGTGCACAGGGCTGCCGTCCACCTCTGAGCATCTTCTGCACACTTGGGAAGATGCTGAGTGTGCAAATCCATACGCAGATGCACTTGTGCAGCCCATGGGCCCTTCATAGGGTGGTTTTGGGTGTGCACAGATGCTCGTGCACAGATGGGGTACAGGGCGTTCTGGCACATGCTCCTTTAAGAGGAAGCTGTGTTTCGCAGACTTAGCACTTTGTAGCGTGTAATGTTAAGGCTGCAGTGGGAATTGCTCTCTGATATTGAACAGGTAAATAAAGCACGGCTTGGAAAAAGCCTCTAGAAATGGGCTGTGTGCAAGGCAGCCTTCCCTGGGGTGTCCTTAACCCTCAGACCTTCTCTCCACCCGGAGACCACAGTGAGGGGCTGCCATCCCCACAGTAGGGAGACCTGAGCAGCCCTCAGTTCTCTTAACCCTTTCCTCATCCCTCTGCATCCTGAAAACATGGAAGTACTTGTGCAAGACTCATTTGCATGGATTTAAGCCAGAAGAGTCTGGGTGATACCCGCCAATACCACCATGCAAGTGTCACCGCTCACACTCCTGCAACCCCAAAACCCCATGTCCCAGGCACATGCCCCAGTCCTATATTTATTATCATCCTTTTTCATCCCTTCTCAATCTGAATCCTTCTCCATGATCCCACCTGGTTGTAAATCGGTTACATCTCCACTGAAAGGGATTCATGGCTGGTAGCATATCAGGATTTTCACCTCCCCTCAGGGATCCATTTGCAGCATTATTGCTGTTAGCGTACACTGGACTACACTTACGCGTGCTGTTTGACAGATTAATGACAGGTTTCCTTCAGAAATATTAAATGAAAATATTATTAGTTTTAAAAAAAAAAAAGGAAAAAAAGAGAGAAAGGGGACAAAAAAATAAAACCTTCCAGAGCCTCCATAAACCTCCACCTGAAAAAGAAGGAGTTTGAAAATGGAGTTTGTTCCTTAAGAAAAATTTCCAGAAGAAGTGGTGTTTGGTTGGTCTTCTTTAAACACTCTGATCCCACTGACCCCATTAAGATAATATTTAGGTGTGTTTGTTAAAAACTAACCAATATAAACTGGTTGCTTTTAAAAAAGTGCTGTCATTTATCAAGAACTCGGGAGCTGAGGCTTTGCATTTTCATTTTCTCATTAAGAACATGGAGAATTTGAACACAAATAAGTGTGAATGAGAGAAAATACCACTGGCAGTAGAACCATAGATTTTCATGCCCTTTTTGTTGCACTTGCAAATTGTTTCCTAAGTGCAAAAAGTGGCTGATCTGATACACTCTGGGGTTTGGGGACATTAATATCAGAGGGTTTCCCCTGTTTGTGATTGCACTGTGACTTTGCACAGAGGGTGGGAATCACACCATGCACGTGTAGACCCACCCCTGCAGAGCTGAGGCCTTGTATAGGTTGGTGCAGAAGCAATGGGTGCCATGGGGCGGAGGAGTTTTGTGACTTCATGCTGGGTTTTTCCACCCTAAACCCAAGGGAAGTGATGCACCCACATGTCCAGAGAAGAGTGAGCAGCTTCTGCTCACGTGAAATTCCTGCACTCTGTGCCAACACACAGCTGCAAGAGCAACCAGCTCAGCAGAACCGGCACAAACCTCACAGGGCTGCCAGTGGTGGGCAGGAGGTGGACGTACATAGGGGTGTGCTGCCTCCACTTGCCCCAAAAACATGGGTACCAACAAGAGAGCCATTCCATGCCCATGCACGTCCTGATGCATGGGATCGCTCTATTTGCAGATGCTGCACATGCATAGGTAGCCTTCAGGAAGGATGGTGTTTCCTGAATCCTTGGTACCAGAGCAATAGGCATAGAATCATAGAATTATAGAATTATAGGGTAGTTTGGGTTGGAAGGGACCTTTAAAGATCAACTAGTCCAACCCCTGCAGTGAGCAGAGATATCTTTAAATCAGGTTGCTCAGAGCCCCCTCCTCTGATGGAAAGCCAGTTTCTCTGCTTAACACCCCATGTTGTTTACCATCTATCCTCCATTGCCCCAGCTCCTGACCTGGTTCTAGCTGAGCACCTTCACAGCAAAACTCATCCCAGACCCTCCTGTCTCACAGAGATACAGGTTCAACCCATCTGGGCTCTAGGGGAGCCAAGCTGGTGATGGTAAAAAAAAACCCCAACAAACACCAAGTCCTAAAACAGCTCTCAAAAAGGATTTACTGTCCTGAGGGTGATGCACATCAAGGTGGGGGTACTGTAAGGGCCTGGAGCCAGGGGGAGAGTTGGATCTGGGCTTGGCCTCAGCAATACTTTGCTTAGTGGACTTGGATAAGGACTCCACAAGCACCAGGGCTGGTCAATGCACCTCGATCATTGGGCAAGCGGCAGTGATTAGTTTTCCAAGATCAAATGGGCATATAAATGTTTCATCTGGGTAAACGTGTTGTTAGGTGTTCTGGTTTGTTGGCGTTTTTTAGTTTTCCTTTTTTTTTCTCCTTTCTGTACATGCTGCAGTCATCTGAGTGAATTCCATCAACTCAAACAGAGCTGCTCTGTTGAGGAACAGGAGACCCTTGCCCTGACACCTATGGACCTCCATCCCAAAATCATAGATTGGCTTGGGTTGGAAGGGACCTTAAAGATCATCTAGTTCCAACCCCCCTGCCATGGGCAGGGACACCTCCCACTAAACCAGGTTGCTCAAAGCCCCACCCAACCTGGCCTTGAACACTTCCAGGGATGGGGCATCCACAACTTCTCTGGACAACCTGTTCCAGTGTCTCACCACCCTCATAGTGAAGTATTCCTTTCTAATATCTAATATAAATCTCTCCTCTTTCAGTTTAAAACCATTATCCCTCATTCTATCACTACACTCCCTGATCGAGCATCTGTCCCCAGATTTACTGTAGACCTTCTTACAAGTACTGGAAGGCTGCTATGTGGCCTTCCCAGGGCCTTCTGGGAGTACAAGGAGCAAAGCCCCTCCAGACCAGATGAGGCCTCTTTAGAGGAAGAAGGATAGAGAAGCTCTGTATATCACTTCCATGATTTTTCATTGGGGGAAAAAAAAAAAAAAGAAGTCCTGGTTAAGCTGTATTTGAGTCTAGAAAGGAGTCTGGAATTTGGGCTGGTTTTAATATCTAGAAAGTCCAGTCTCATTCTCCTGTTGGACTGTTTTTGTCTTTGACAACATCACAAGAGCTTTAAACATAAGGGCATATCTTTCCATTGAGGACACCAGCACTGCCTGGAGAAACCTGCTGCTTTTATCTTCCTCATCTGTTCATGCACCAGGCTGGGATCTGGTGATCCATGTGTGATGGTCGCCGGTGCCTCAGAGTCCCTGCATGACAAGTCGGTCCCTTCTGTCTCCTTCCTGAAGGTCACATCTCTCTCCACCTTTACAAGAGGATTGGGAGTCACTGGAGTAGGGACTGTCTCCATGCAGGACTGGCCTCAAAAGTCTTGCTTTAGGGACATGGTAAAGGGTGCCCTGAACCTCTCACTCCCTGATCAAGGTGCTCCTCAATGGGAAGACAAATGATCTGATGGACAGATGGTCCTGAGACACTTGCAGAGGGGACACCCAGTACACACCTATCCCAGATTTGCTCCTTATTGGATTTGGAGAGGAGTCTACCCCAAACTCATTGCACTTCTTGCTTGTCCTCTTCCTTATACTTCACCTCAGCCACACACTGGCCACACCACGCTCTGTGTGACATCCTGGTGTCCCATCCCTATGTGGTCTTTGCATCCTTGAGACGTCCCCCAGAAGCTGCTGAGGAGCCAGTTCCCAAGCTGCTGACTTGGTGCAGTGGCTGCGCTCATGCACAGAGGTATTTTGGGGACAGCTTCCCCACCTGGGCCCTGGAGTTGAAATCCAACACCATGTTGACCCTTGGAAGGAGTTTGACCATCCTGTCCCTGCCAAGGAGGATTTTCACCGCAGATAGACAGGAGGCTGCTCCCAGAACTCCTGTCTGTGGAATGACCAGGCCAAGCTTTCAAACTTTCCCACCCACTTTTCAGACTACCAAGGAAGAGCAGAATGTCCTTCATCTGCACAAAACCCCTTGGTCCTTGATGCAGTTTAATTAACACTGCCCTCAGTACATCTGACAAGAGCACAATCATCTCCTTGTCCAAGCACTGCAACGAGGAGACCCATAGAGCTCATAGAGATGGACACATATTTTCCTCTGTTCTTTGGCCAAGGTGAGTCAATCCTTTCATGCACAGGGCTGAAAATGGTCCTCTCATTGCATGTAACAGACTCCAGAACATTGTGTCTACATGCCCAGGAGCAACCTGCAGACTCCTTATAGGGCTACTGTGCATAGAGGAAAGAGGCCATGCCCTGTGGTTTGTTTTACCCACTGTAGAAGTATAACAAGGCTCCTATGTGCTCCTCCATGAGACGTGTTCATGATGTATCTCTAGGCTCAGGAGTGGGAGCAGGAGGAACCAGAACCTCCTGTATTACACCTGATCCCACAGGAGATGGGGAACTCGTTGGAGGCAGCCTGCAGGGGAGATGCAGCCATGTTACCTCCCCTGGTGTCCTCCCACAAGATAGAGCAAGCCAGGAAAAGCTGAGCCAAATGACCTGAGCTACCCCATCCATCCTTCTCCAGCTTTCCAGGAGGCAAAAATCCCTGGCACCTCAAGCCCAAGGTGGAGACCAGTGGATCAGAGTCATCCCTTGATTTTCCTTCTTTCTCCTGCTCCCTAAGCCCACGAGTCTGCACATGCTGTTAGCAGCCAGCAGGCACCCAAGGACAGCAAAGGAGTTGTTGGCCAGTGCTGCAGACACCCTGCATTTCAGGTGCTGCAATACACAAGGACAAGGCCCTTGCAGGGCTTCTTCCAAATTGCGTACCCATCAACAGCTTTGTCGCATCAGCAAAGCCATCTTCTTCAAGCTGGTGATGGTATTAAATCATCAGAAACACTCTAACCAACATAACCACTCAACCACTGGCCTCCTTCCCATGCCTAGTTCTTCTCATGCAAATTTTCTTTAACACCATTAACCTGCTATTTGCTTAATTCAACCATAACTTACTGAACAGGGTTACAAATTAACTCCCTGAAAGGAGGCTGGACCCAGGTGGGGATCAGTGTTTTCTTCCAAAGAACAAGTGATAGGAAAAGAGGAAATTGCCTCAAGTTCTGCCATTAGGAAAAAATTTTTCCCCAAACAGTTTGTCAAGGCCTGTCCCAGCCTGTCCAGGGCAGTGGTGGAGTCCCCATCCACAGAGGGGTTTCAAAGCTGTGGAGATGTGGTGCTGAGGGACATGGTTTAGTGGTGACCTGGCAGTGCTGCGTTAACAGTTAGACTTGGTAATCTTGAAGGTCTTTTCCAGCTTAAATGATTCTATGAATTCTATTTCCTTGTCCTTCATGCAGACATTTGCTGTCTGTGCCAGTGAATTCTGCTCTCTGAAGAGAAATGATTGAAAGTCAAGTCTACCCAGCTCTCATCTCCACCACCCTGCTTCCCATCAGCATGAAGATTTCTTCTTTTATAGAAAACTTTAAATGGCTTTGTCACAAAGACATGCAAACTTTTGGTTTCCTCTTGCAGGAAATGTTTCTACTGCCGGTTCTTTCTGGAGACCTGAAAAACTTCATCAAAAGCAGGCACTTGCCAAGGTAGCCTCCTTTTTTTTGTCAGCAAAAGGATTTGAATGGCAGTTTCTGAGTATCTCTCTTCAGCAGCATTTATTTCTCTCTTTGCCTTGTCAAGAAGCCCCCAGTGAAGTGGGATGCTGAGGAGGGATGCACTGAGAAACAAGCTCCACTGAGCTGACAAACCAACCAGCACTGTGATTGCAGATGGTTCCAAGTCTTGGCAGCAGCATCTCCCAGTTAGCTCCGGGACTGGCACACAGCAGCTCCCAAGCAGATGACCTAATTGCAGGGGCCCTCTTTGCTAAGGAGAGGTGGAGTATGAGGGAGAAGGGCAGGGTCTTTCCCAAGGTGCAGAAATTAGCATCTTTATAATTCAGAGCACTGTGCCAGCTCCTCTGCTCAAAACCCCAATATCCTCACCCCATACCCACCAGAGGATAAATTTGAAGAGCTTACCAAAATCAGGACCATCACAACATCTCAGAGGTGTAGGACAAGATGCTGCTGCCCTAATCCATCTGAAAAGGAAGAAATAAATGGCCACAACCCACAGATTAACTGGGGCAAGCAGGAACAGCCAAGAAAGAATGAAACCCCAGCAGCTGGCTTGATAACTTCACCCCTTAAGCAGCTGGTAAAAAGGGCCCCCACCCTTCAGGCTCTTTCATCTTGTTCCTGCATTGAAATAATTAGTTTTCACTTCTAAATTTTTTTTTTTTTTTTCCAGAGCCCAGAAGGTCAAAGTTTAGTACCTTCAAAAATAAAAAATAAAAATAATACCACCAGGAAAAAAAAAAAAATCCTCTCTCTGCTTTGCTGGCAGAAAACAGCAGGAGGTGAGGGGTAAGGAAAAAAAAATCAATTTGAGCTTGGGTCAGCGGTGTGTGCGAGAGAGACCTTTGGAGCAATGGAGATTAATTTAGTAGGAGAGAGAAGGCAGAGTGGAAAAGCGAGGAGGAGGGAGACGAGAAAGCCCAACCCTGCTCTAGGGGAGTCAGGGACAGGTTTGGGATGTGTTTACTCTCTCTTTAAGAAGATCCCAGCATGGTCTGGTGAAATTAATCACTACTTTGTTAGTACTCAGATGAAAAAGTGCCATGTCTGTTGCTGTACTAAAGGAAAAATCCTAAGATCTGTTGGCCTGATGCTGCATCCCAAAGCTACCATCCCCAAGGATGTGAGATAAGGGTGCCTAGATGTGTCTCTCTCTCTGATGGAAACTCCCTGGTCTCACTGGAGACCCTTTGGTGCATGGTCAAAGGGACTTACTACTTCTAGCTAACGGCAAGGGAGATGACCCAGCAGCAGCAAGGGTACAGACCCTTGAGGACCTCACCAGAAACAAGCTAAAGCTGGGGCAGAGTTGAGGTAGCATCCCAAATCGATGTCAGGGAGTCTGGCCACCTATGGAGCCACTGGAAGCTCCTTAGTGGCAGGAGGGATGGGTCCAATCACTCATCTCCGCCTGTCAAAAGCATCATCCCTGGATTATGTGTTGCTATAACTGGGGGAGGATAATAAGCACCTAATCCAATGTCTGCCCATGCCTTGGAGCATCTCGGTGGAAGATGAGCTCCTCTGAAAATCTGTCCTGCTCACCTCCGCTATCACAGCGGTGGCTTCTGTGACGTGAGCATGTCTAGAGCTGCTTAAGAGCTTATGGAGCCCAGCTGGCTCATTAGAGGCACCTTCCAAGGCTTGGGATGAGAAATATGAATATTTGAAGGGGGAGGGGGGGGGTGAGGGAGGAGTGAGTTGGGGCAAGAAAAAAGGATAAATTAATTTATTCTGCAATCTCAGACCTCAATGGGATGCAGAAGGACCAACTTGCTGGTAATGAGTCATTCATGAATTGACTGATTTGATCTGTAACAAGAACTGTGAAATATTCTGAGGTGAATTCTGACTGTATTGACCCTGGCAATCCCAGCCATCAAAGCCGGTATTGACAATGATGAGTATTGTTATGGACATCCTCCTCTGCTGATTGGGATGATGGCAGTAATGGAGGGTGGAGGAGAGGAAAGAGCAGGCTTTGTTTTTCCTAAAGATGCTCCAAAACTGCCATAAGTGCAAGAAATGAACCCAAGTGGGAGTGATGATGTCATGGAGAAGAAGTGAAGGTGAACTCTGGGCATCCTCCCACCACATGGTGGGAGCTCAGAGACTGACTGCTCCCAGGAGGAGCAGCCTCACTCACCAGGGCAGATTGGCAGGGGTCTGGGGACACTTTGCCACCTTATCCAACCCAGGAGATGATTGGCCAGCCAAGAACCTCTTAGCCTCTGTGAGGACCTTATCAGCACAAGCCATCACAGAGCGTGTCCTGTCTTCTACTTGTGCTAGACAGCTCCTGAGAGCTGCAGCATTTCATTTTTTAATTTCCATCAAGCCAGAAGTTCAACACAGAGTGAAATACACGTGATGCTGCAGATGAAGTATCCCCTGTGGATTTGACAATCTGGAAGAAAAACTGAAGTCAACATTTGAAAGAACCAAATTTATTGCCCAGCTAAACCAGCAATGGGAAAACCCCAGCTTCGGGGCTCTTCAGAGCACCCCTCCTCTGCCATTGGCCGATGCACACCCAGACCCTTGTGTTTTAGCAGAGAGGGCAACAGTGCTTGAAGAGAGAAGAAAATGCCCAGTGAGGAGAAACTGCTGTCACGACACCCTTGTGTCTTAGCTCTGTGCTCTTTCTTCCAGAGAGAGATAAAGATATGCCCAACTTGGTGTTGCCCTGATGACCTTAACGTTTGCTGCTCTAGCTTGAGACCAAAGGTGGGTCTGACACCAGGGTCTCGGTGACAGTCGGACCTCACACAGTCGGAGAAGAAAATATTGCTAACAAAGCTTATGTCCAGCAGGATTAATGACTCACTGAATGACCCCAGGCTTTCAGCATCCTTGCTCTGCCAATCACACTAGTGGAAACGAATTAAGACTTTCTTATTGGTATTTAAAAGGCTTTTAGGGGAAAAAAAAGCAACCCCAAAAACCAGCAACTCCCCCAAACCTTTTAATTGAGTCTGCAAAACATTTAAATGCTTGACTGGTCACCAATTGCTCACAAATTACTTCAGGAGCCACAGAGACCTTCCTGTGTGGGGCCAGTGTCATTGAACAGTTCTGCCTTGTGACACTCCCTGGATGCCCAGGCACGTACCTGGTCACTGGAGGATGCTCATCATGCCCAGGGTGCTTTGAGACCAGGATCCAGCCCAAAACAGCCAAGGTGCAAGGGCACGAGCTGAGTGAGCAGCATCCTTCATAATGTGGGCACAGTTGGTGTGCCTCTGTTTCCCCAGATATAAAGTGGATTAAATGAATAATGAGGTGGACGGTAGAGGTAGGACAGATTAAGTATTAATATTTGAAAAAAAAAAAAAAAAAAAAAGCACTTTCTTAAGTATCTCTTGCTCACACACATGCCCATATATATATGTACATGTATTTCCTTATCATATTTGAGCACAGCATGAAAGCAGCCAAGGAGGAGCCCACTTTGCACCGAAGGACTTTGTTCACAGCTTCACTTACTGAGAACACCAAGATGTATTAAAATCTAAAAATCTAAAGGGGGAAATCGTCTTTAAGGGAAAAAAAAAAAAGAAAAAAAAAGGATCCAACTCGATTTGACTTGCATGAGACACCACTTAAATTTTTTTTTTTTTTTCACCTTCCACACAGAATGGCAAATCGTCTAAAATTAGATCTAGGGGATTATTTTATCTGCATGGGGAAAAAGGCTGTTTGATACTGAAACTGTGTAATAGGGGACTTCTCAGCTTCCCAAACACATTAGGAAGATGCTTTTGATTTATTTTTTTTCCCCCTTTTCTCCTCCTCTTGTCTTGGCAAGCACTCAACTTGTTATTTAAAGAAAAATTAAGAGGTGTTCTCAGGTCTAGCTAGCCCAATGTATAGATTTTGTTTTAAAATGAAAGATTGGACTGGTTGGGGTTTTATTTGTTATGTGCTTTAGCACAGCAGAGGGGCACTGTAAAAGCAATCCCATCCACGACATCATTCCCAGTGCTGAGGTTCCCTGTCCACCTCCCCCAGCAGCTTTTCTACCCCACACAATCCAGACAAGGGCAAGATCCTAGGTTCTGCCCAAAAGATACTGCAATCTGTGAATCCTTATGTTCACAAAGACCAGGGCAGAGAAGGAAAAGACCATAAACTAAAGTGGATCCTATATCTGTTTAAGCTGCAAAGTCCTGGAGAAGGGGAGGCAGAGATCTGCCCTGCAGGTGTTGAAGTGATAGGATAAGAGGAAACAGGCTCAAATTGTGCCAGGGAAGGTTTAGGTTGGACATGAGGAACACTTTTCTTCCCCCAAAGGTTGTCGAGGCCTGGTCCAGGCTGCCCAGGGTAGTGGTGAAGTCCCCATTCCTGGAGGGATTTCAAAGCTGTCAAGATGTGGTGCTGAGAGACATGGTTTAGTGGTGAACTTGGCAGTGCTGGGTCAACAGTTGGACTTGATGATCTTAAAGGTCTCTTTGAATAAAAATGATTCTATGATTCTGTGTTTCTACTCACATGAGTAGTGAGGATGTGTGGAATGTCTAGGTTTGGGCTACAGCAACTCTACCTCTCCAGGATCTCTCCAGGCTTGAGGAAAGGGCAAAGCAGGGTACTGCTTTGGGATGGTGGGAATATATTTGCACCTATGGGTCACATCATGGCAGAGAAACTAGTTGTCAGGGTGTCCCTTTGAGGCTTTTCATCATTGTGCAAGTTCCTGAAAGCATCTTACACGCATGTGGGGTCTTGGAAAGGGAGAGAGGCCACTGCACTGAGCTGCAAATGTGGGACAGCCCCAGCTGGCTGAGGGATAAAGTATCACTGTGGATCTGACATAGGTAGCTCCATGTCACCAGACATCCACTGCACGTAGCTCTGTAGGACACAAATCCCCTGACAGCTCCCTGAGGTCTCTGTGACCATGGCATGGGATGACTCACAAGGCCAGGACCTGGGGTTTGTGCAACACCGGGCACTACTGCTCTAGTTGAGGATGTCCCTGCTCTCAGGAGGGTGGTTGGACTAGATGACCTCTAGAGGTCCCTTCCAACCCAGACATTTCTATGTTTCTACTGGGATCTGATTTTAGCAGGGGACTTGCATGAGGCAAGAAATAATGCTCCCAGGGGAATGGACTTTGAAGCCAGAAAGACACACTGAAGTCTCAACTGACCTTCTGCACAGCAACAGCTGGGCGTAGATGGCACATAGTGATCAGAAATACCTGTCTTCTCAGCTCCAGATGGCTTCTTACATGCATAAAAATGGAGAAGGTGACAGAATGAAAAATGGCAATCATTTCATCTTCCATGACTGATCCTGGGTCGACAATCTGCATACTTTTGGGAGTCTGTGTTTTAAAGACAGATTTGAACCCAACCTTTTAAATACATCTCTGAGAGCAGGGGACTTAGGGAATAAAGGGAAGGTTTCTTCTTCTTTTTTTTTTTCATTCAGAACTGCTAGGGGAATTAAGATCCACCAGATATATTTGTCCATGATGCTGGATCTAAGCTCCTTACCTGTCAGACTTTCTAAATTAAAACCTGATCCACATCTTCCTGTAGCCTGTGGAACTGCCCTGCAAGTGGCAATGGTTGTGTTACACGTGATGGGTCTGAATGTGAAGACCTGGCAAAGTCCCAGCAGAGCAGGAGGAGTGAGCATCACACTCCTGCCCAAAGTGAAGGTCAGATGTTCAGGCTGCAGCTGTGACTGTCTGTTTATATCACTGTCACCTCATGGAAAAGTCCACCTCGGTGTTCACCTTGCCAAATTTCACCACTACCATCCTCTAACACCAGCAACAGCAAACTGGTTTCATCACTGGGCTATCTCTGTGGAACTTATTCTTTCTTACTGGCATGGACACACAGGGAATAGATAGAAAGACTTTGTGCAAGACCCAGGTGCGGTGTCCCCATCAAAACCATTGCTTCTCAACCTTCAGCAGGGCTTGGGGGCTGGGATCATAAAATCATAGAATCACAGAATCACAAGATCACAGAATCATAGTATTATTATGGTTGGAAGAGACCTTCAAGATCATCAAGTCCAACTGTTGAGAGTGGGTAGGGAACTGTATCACCAGTTCAACAATTCAGATGGCAGCTAGGGCTGTGTTACCAGGCTGATAAAACACATTCTAGGAATGGTGTGCTAAGCTCAGGCATTGCCATCAGCAAAGTAGCACCCACAGACCAAGAGGGGTTGGACTAGATGACCTCCGGAGGTCCCTTCCAACCCAGACATTTCTATGATTCTATGATTATAAGTTCAGAATCCTAAGGGAAGAGAACATGACAAGAAGCAGTATCAAAGCCCTGGACACCTGGAGAGAAGACCTAGGACTGTCTGGAATAATCCCATGGGATACAGCCTTGGAAAGAATTTGCTCTACAAGGATCCTGGAAGTGTTTAAGACCGTGAGGCTCTGAGCAACCTGGTCTAGCAGAAGGTGTCCCTGCACATGGCAGGGGGGTTGGAACTAGTTGATCTTTAAGGTCCCTTCCAACTCAAGCCATTCTATGATTCTGTGAGTTTATGATTCTATCATTATCTTCTCCAAGCTCAAGAGCAGTCCACCTCAAAGTGGACAGTCAAGCAACAGTCAAGCTGGAAATGAAGCCCAGGCATCACAAACCAAACCAAA
Organism: Ceryle rudis; assembly: GCA_033439905.1. Taxonomy (NCBI): domain Eukaryota; kingdom Metazoa; phylum Chordata; class Aves; order Coraciiformes; family Cerylidae; genus Ceryle; species Ceryle rudis. Next base: position 65,203 of record JAAGNO010014430.1, on the reverse strand, counting down.
CCAAAAACAACAAAAGAACAAAAGAATGACAGAAAGAACACAAGAATGAAAGAATGAAAGAACAAAAGAAAGACAGAAAGAAAGAGAGAAAGAAAGAAAGATAGGTCAATCTGGAGTTTACCACCATCAAGATACATTCCAAACTCATCCCCGAGGGGTAGGAAGCTCTGCTCAGAATGTGTTCCCTCCACATCTTTTTGTTCTCTACTTGTTGTCCTGCCTTCATGCTCTGAGCCCCATCCTAGAAGTCAACACAACACAAACTCAGCACAGACATCACAGACATTGGATAGGAGGTATCTGTCACCAAAATCCCCTAGAAAAATTCCCCGGGGTGTGGGCTGGAATTGGGAAACCCCATGCAGAGGTACATGGCAACAAAGGTGACCAGCTAATAGAGCTGCTTTCCTGGAGACCTCTGTTAGATACCAGGAAAGCTGTTCACTGGCCAAGCCACAGAAGCATGCTCTGCAGCCTGTCATGTCATATTAATGGGCAGGATCATTTAAGCTCAGATAAAACCCACAACTTAATTTTTTTTCTTCTTCTTTTTTGGTGTTGGTGCTTGTCGTGGCTGCCTGTTCCAGATGATGAATGGTTCTGTTTCTGGCCGATCCGCTCGTTTGAGCACTGTGGTGGTTTCAAGACTTCATGCAAAAGAGGAGCCCTGGCCATTTTTCACTCGGAGAGATGAGCGACACAGGAATAAATTTTCCTGCTTAAAATTTGCTGGGCCCAGGGTTTCTTGGTGAGGCAGCTTTGACAGCCTGTCACTTTGCTAGATGTTTGGTTCTTGGAGTATTCTGGGTCCTTTTATTGCTTTTTAAAAGATTTAAAGGAAACAAAACTCTGGTGCATTATGACATTTAGCAGGGTCGATGCGTGTATCTGACTCTATCCAGGCATCACACAGGAACATGCTGGGTCCTGATCCCACCCTTGCTCAGCCCAGCATCAATCAGAAATGGATCAGTGGCAGGTGCAGGAATCCCAGGGCTGTAAAGCAAAAGGGAGGTGATACCAGAGTAGTACCAAATGCAGAACTCACCTCTGGCTTGTAGACAAGCTGAGATTTAACATTCTGCACTTTTCCATGACAATGAGAGGAAGAGATTTTTACAGGTCTGATAAAGATCACCAAGACACATGCGACATGCATCCAACCCGCATATCTGTGCTCCAGTATGTCAGTGCACAAGTGGAGCTACATTTGCTTGATCTGGTGACCTCTGAGGGCCCTCGTAACATGAGCAAGAGGCAAGATTTGACTGAAACCCTCTCTCAGGGGAAATGTTTTCATTTTGAGGCTGTAGATTCTGAGTCCTTCTTGTCTGGCTTCACTTTGCCCAGCACTTGCATCCTCGTCTGTGCTGTTTTTCAGCTTCATGGGAAAAGTAGAATTGCCACTCCATTCCAGCCTATGGTCAGGACATGCTGAGAAGTGGAATTGGTTCATTCCACGTCTCCTCATGCTGAGCAATGAATTTATGAAACAAATTGTCCCCCCCATGCAGAAGCAAGAAGAAAAGCGGTAGAGGATGATCTCCAAGAGATGAGGTGTTGACCCTTCAAACCAGGTGTCAAGTTGCTCATCTGACTGAGAGCACCTATCTCAGAGATCTGAGAGATGAGGAAGTGCAAACAACATTTCACAAGCAGGAGGTAACTGCATCTCCCCAGAGCCATCATGACTCTACATGGACGGATGGTGCTGGGCTGGGAACAGGGCCGGTCCCCAGGATGAGCAGTAATGCTGCTGCTGGCACAGCTGGGGAGTGGGATGAAGTCAAGCACTATGCTCCACTAGAAAGTGGAGAAAAGACACAACTAAGCTACAGGTCAGACCTCAAGAGACCTATTTAGGGTGAAAGGCAGTGCTTAGGGAAGGGTAGAAACCATCATCTATAAGAACGGAGTCAGACCAGCTCCCACCTCAGCAGGGATTGTACCAGGGAGGGGGAGAACAGGAGAATGGAGGATCAATCCCTTCAGTGGGGAGGCCAGGCTGGCCCCAGAGAGGGGCACTGGGGGGAACGTGGCTTATAAATGCTGCATGGAGTCCTGGAGGGACCAGAGATTGGTGTCACTTCAAAAAGTAAACATAGGCAGCCTAATGAATGAGTTATATCCCAGACGCTCCATTCCAGGAGAGGTATTTAACAGGCACTATTGGATTCTGCGGTATCTCTCTATCTGTAACCAGTGCATTATGACCATTAATGGATTTTTGAGGCTGGATTGATTTTTCATTAATTTGGTAAAAATCTTTTCCCTCTCCCATATAATTCTGTCTTAAAACGCTCCCCCTGACAGACCGATAAGTCACTCACCTCATAATGCACGTCTGGCTCATAAATCTCAGTGATCTGGTGAGATGGGGTATGGGGGAGCAGACTGGGCTGGGGGAAGGAGGAGGGGGAAAGGGGGAAAAGACCTCCATGGGTCCGGATGGAGCTTCCAAGCAGCTTTCATTGTGTGTGGAAAGGTTCATCAGTAATGGAGGATGGGGACACATGGATGAACTGATTTGTGGGGGCTTATGGTCACCCAGGCATCATCTCCAGACATCACCTTGTCTCTCTAAGCCTTGATATTGCATGTCCCTATGTAGGACAACACTACAATATACTGGGACCTTCTCAGGGACCCAATGAACTGAGCTCAGCTGGGCAGTGTGGTGATCCATGTTGTCCCAAATATTTGCACCCTGTGGAAGGTGCTGTAAAGGGCTCAAAGCTCATGGCCCTATGTTTTGTTCAGCCCAGGGCATCCTGGTTAAAGGCTCTGCATGGCTGAAGGTCAAGGATTCATGACTTTTCCCAATATGGTTTCAAATGGTTTGCAGAGGGGCAGCCCTCATCCAAAGTTTGTTCCTTCCAGAAGCTGTATCCTACCCCCAGGGAATTCATCCAAGCAGAGAAGTAGCAGACCATAACCTGTTTCCCTGAGGGTGTCTGGGACACCCTAGGACTCTGGAAGGACCTGAATCCAGACTGGAACAGATTCCAGGGTGCATTAAAATGAGGGCAGGATGGATTTGTTTCTAACCTGGTATGCCCAAGAAGAGGCCTTCTCTAAAAAATTAATCACATCCTGTGTTTAGTGACACATGGACCACTTTGGCTGTTGGGGTAGAGGAACAAAGCCTTACAGAACAAACACCCCTGAGGAATCTTCACGTGGCCAAGCACAGATCTCCTCCCTGCACCATCAGTAAGGGAGATGGGACAGAGATAAGCCTGTTTGTGAACACTTACTCATCATCAAGGTGTCTCAACAGCATCATGTTGGGCAAGGAGGGAGCTGGCATGAGACACTAGTGCACAACCAGAGAGGGAAGCCAGGACATCATAGAAGGAGGAGAATCAGCTGCTGCACTCTTCTGAATCTGTTGCCCCCTTCACGATCCCCCACAAATTACCATGACGGCAGGAAGGTGTGAGAGACCCACTTGAACTCGTGCTATTGGATTTCGCTGCAGCTCTTGCTCCTGCTACGTCACCAGTGCATTATCACCATTAATAGATTTTTGAGGCCAGATTGATTTTTCATTAATTTGGCCCCAAAAAAAAAAAAGAAAAAGAAAAAGAAAAGAAAAAGGAATTTTTTTTTTTCTATCCCCACCCCTTCATAATTCTGTCTTTAAATGCACGCCTGGACAGGAAGGCGAGTCAGCATTTCCCAGTGACATTGGGAAGGAAAAGGTGGAAAACTCACCTTCAGAACTTCCCTGCTTGTCTCTTCTAGGTAGGAAACCCTGCACCACCCCTACTCAGCAAAGCTCTGAGAAGAGGCCACAGCTCACCCACAGCATATTCTTGTGTCCTTTCCCTGTCTTGTTCGTGATGTGGGTGCACAGACACCTCTACGCCTGCCCACGTACACCCTGCAAGCCCTCACCCATGTGCACACCCCCATTCCCAATCCCATCACCTGTTTTGCACAACCTATGCATCTCCAAATGCATCCACTATGCTTACAACAAAATCCCTGGAACGAAGGGCCTTATTAGCACCAGTATTCCCTTAATCCTAGAGCAAAGCTTGTTAGACACAGAGCATCTGTGACTTTTGGTCACTTCCAGCCTAACAAGGTCAGGGAACCCCCTGAAAATGAGTTGAATTTTCTAAGAGGCTGTAAATTGTGTGATTCAGGTACCATTTCTGAGGACATTTTTCTGATTGGGGGATGTTGTTGAAGAACTCCGTAAAGCAGAAATAAGTCCAGGTCATAAAAAGTCAGGAAAGCAAATCCAAGATTCAGTTCTTCTCCCTTGAAGAGCTGCGAATGAACATGATAGATTATTCAGATAGCCCATCCGAAGTTGGTGTGCAATGTTTCCCAGGAAAGGCTTCTGCTTGCTTCTTGATTATCTTCCAATTGTTTATTAAAAAACATACTTAATGAAGACTAACAAGCAAATAATCAATATCCACGCAGGTCACCTAGGAATAGATAAGCCTCAATAAGCCCTTGGGTGTATTTACTAAGCAGACAATTACCAGGGTGATGACTAATAATGCAATTTAAAATAAATACAATGTGATTGCATCCCAAGGAAATACAAACTGATGAGCAGAATTGCACACTGAGGTGGGCAGGTGTTTTGGAAATGTGTTTTAACCTGGGGTGGGCCAGACAACCACAAAGCCCAGTACTCAAGGTCTTCATTAATCTGACAATGAAAAGCAAAACTTTTACTTTTCAGGCCTTTTTTTTTTTTTTTTTTTTTTTTTTTTTTTATTCCTCTGTGTCGTAGAATCCAAAGACAGTGGAGTCTGGAAGGAGCCTCTGGCAACCTCCTGTCCAAAGCTCTGCTTAAAGCTTATCAATGTTGAAGGTAGATACAATTTCAAAGTTAGAGTAGCATGTTCAGAGCCTTCACCATCTGAGATCTGGATAGGACTAATAGGACATGGCGAAATGACCTCAAGTTGTACCAGTGGAGGTTTAAGTTGAACATTACGAACAATTTCTTCATGTCAAGGCTTGGCCCAGGCTGCCCAGGGCAGTGGTGGAGTCCCCATCCCTGGAGGGACTGAAAAGCTGTATAGATGTGGTGCTGAGGGACGTAGTTTAGTGGTGGACTTGGCAGTGCTGGGTTAATGGTTGGATTTGATGATCTTAACTGTCTCTTCCAAAAAAAAAACAATACTAGGATTCTATAATATCTTGAAGGATGGAGATCCCACACCTACTCTGAGTTCATAGTCTAACATCTGACCAGCCTCACAAACCAATTTTTATTCTAGCATCAAGTAAAAATTTCCTCTCCTGTAACATCCACCTGTTACCTCTCCTCCTATCACTGTGCATCTCCAAGAAGAATCTGAATCCAACTACTTGGTAATGTGCATGGACAGTTTATATTAATTTCTTTATGTTACTTACAGTCTTCAGTACAAACCATTCTTTTCCCTTCCTCATGTTTGTCCCTGGCACCTTTCTATAAATCAGACATAACTTCTCACAGATCCCCCTTTGGTGACTGACCAAGACAAAATCTTCTTGTTTACTCCTTAAACTGCAGCCTACTCCTCAAGTAGCAGCTCTGCCATAGTGGCCTCAAGGAAAAGCCTTTTTTTCTTCACCAATTCTAAGAAAAATCTGTGCTGCAGTGTACCTTAAGGTCACATTTACCTATTTTCACATGTAGTGACATCTCATGGCATCAAATCAATTACTAACTTCAGTTTTCCTTTTTTTTTTTTTCTCCCCAGGTTATAACAGAGTATCTTGTTTTAAGTCCATATATGCATCATCTTGTGCTTTGCATAACTACATTTATACATAACTTCACACTTCTCCTTTTCCAGTCTCTCAAGGTCATCCATTTCTTGGGCATGAGTTTTGCATCCTAAACTCATATCATCACCAGATTTCATTGTCAGACTCCTCCTCTTTGAAATGAGGCCATGCACAAAATTATGAAATAAAACTGGTTCCTAAGCAATCTTTAAGGAGCTCCACTGGTTCACTTCCCTTCAGCCTGATATTTCCCCTCTCAGCCAATGTTCTTTACCCATCTCACAGTTCTCTTACAGATCCTATCATCTCCAGATTCATCTCTAATTATCCACGAGGTGCCACATCACATGCTTTGCTAAATCCAGATAGATGAGGCTTACCACATTCTGCTTTTCCTGGAAAATCTGTTATCCAAGGAAGATCTCAAGAGGAAGGACACTACTTACCTTGAATAAACGTTTTTCCTTTCATTTATCATTTTCTCCACGTCTTCAATAAGTGGTTCCTTGCATGCCCCTGAGACCAGACTAAGAGCCCTGTAATTGCCCAATTTAGCGTATTCTTAAGCCAGCAAATACATCTGCCAATCTCCGATGAAATGGTTCCACTCAGGCTCAGAATCCTGCTACTCAGCTTGTGCTGTTTCCTATCTTCAACTCTTCCAGGATTCTGACTGGAGCATTGTCAATCTCAATATGCTTTAGGTGTACAGGTGGAATTTCACGTGGTATATACCCTGTGTGGGTTTCTGGGAGTGGTATCTCTCCTGGACTTAATGGAAGACATGACATCAACTCCCAGACATATCTCTGTCCTTCTTTAGGCTGCCTGGAACAGGAACTCTGGATCCTGGTCTGGAAAATACTGAAAATATTACGGATTTTTGTACATAAAGGGGAATATGACATCTGCATGGATTATTGCCACATCAGAGAAGAGATCTAGACACGTGGAGGAAAAAGGCTTAGGACCTCCGGGCTGTCCCATCTAGAGAAGACCAGAGTAAGTAGAGAAGCTCCTTTTTGGTAGCTCTGCTATAATTGGCTGTGACGGTTGATGTCACTGTCTTTGAGCATTTCTGCCATCCCTACCATTGCTCTTCATCTTCAGTGCCACCTGCCTGCACTGAACAGAGGTGGATGGATTGCAGACAAGGCCTTCTTGTGTGGGCTTCCTGCTGCATTTATCTTCACTTCTTTGCTGGTGCAGCTTTGCATGATTTCTCTTTCCATAGGGTGATACCTGTTGCTGTCACATGTCAAAGGCTGATAATGATGAGGGGCAGCAAATACAAACCCCAAACAAGCTGAGCTTCCCTGCAGCACATCCCCCAAGTAAAAAGCCATCAAAGGAGGCATCAGTGACATGTTTGTGTCACCTCAACATGGAAGAATACCTTCATGCCTCCCTTTCTTCCTTGCAGACAGCTCATTAAAGCTGAAAGCATTGAAGAGTGATCAGCCAAGGAGTCAGTAAGCTCTCAATCAGTCCACGGAGTCTGGCTTTGATCAGTAGAAACCAAAGGTCTGACTGTGTGAAGGCTGTTTTCTAGTTGGGTTCTGGTTTGCTGGAAGCTTAACATGTAATTTCTGGAAAACAAGTCTGGGGTGGGTACTGTAGGGTCATGTAGTAGCAAGACCCACACTGCTCTTGAGAGGTGTTTCACCTGACCTGGTCTTGAACTCTTCTAGTGTTTGAGATGCCCTTCCTCTCTCAGACATTGCTTCAGTCTTTCCCATTAGGGAGTTTTGCCTAATGTCTAGCCTAAATCTCTCATGCTGAATCATCTTCTAAACATGCCTACCAGGGACACAAAAAGCAAACAATTCCCTCCCTCTTGCTGCTTTGTTTATTTGATTTGAAGGCAGACTTACTTCTTTTAGGCAGAAGCAACCCTAATTCTTTCAGTTTTTCCCTGTAGATCCTTCCCCGTAGCTTCCTGATCATCCTGGCTGCTTGTATCTGAACTCACTACCTTAGCACCAAACTGGATGCTTCATCAGTATCCTCAGCAGCCAGGCATTTCCTACAGATGTTAGTACTGGAGATAGGGAGGTTAGTACTAGTGTGAGGGAGGTAAATTCTTATGTGGAAATGTTCATCCAAAGCAGAAGAACCTATGCTATCTGGACTTTTCTCACCCCAGCCATAAATGTGCAGTTTCATCCTCCACATTCATCAAATTCATCTATCCAACAGCATATCCTAATGAGTGGCTTTCCTTGGCATATGACAAGGACATGTTCGGTCTTAGACTCCTGCTACAAGAGTGGTGTTAGAGAGTTTCCTCCTACCCTGGATCTGAATCTACAGAGACTCAAAACCACTTGTGTGAAAATGAGGGAAAACGAAACCCTGCTTGGAAGAGTCATCACTCACAGACTTCCCTGTAGGCAAGTGGTCTGAGAGCCAGGAAACCCACCCCATTGCTAGGAGGTGAAGTCACTGCAACACAAGCATGGAAGAGAAGGCCAAGAGTTAGTCATTTGAAAACTGCATATTTCTTGAATAAAGAAAAAAAAAAAAAAAAAAAAAAAAAAAGAAAGAAAAGGAAGAAAAACAAAACAACAACAACAACAAAAAACCCTCAACCATATTTGAGAAACCAGCTGTGACCTGAGTCATCTCCTCATTCCATTTGTGCAGTAACACTAAGTGATGCAAATGCTAGCCCATAAACAAATGGAAATCAATAAATATGTCAGGTCTTATCTAGCAAAGGGATGAGCAAAATGCCTTCCAAAACTATCCTGTGTCCTTCTTTGCATCTGCTCACTCCAGCTAGGTTCTTGAATCAGCAGCACTAACATTGTGAATGATGATAACTCAGCTGGATGCAAAGTCAGGAATCATTCTGGCTCCAAAGCCAAATCTTTGGAGATCTACCAGATTCACTCCCTAAGCCTCACCATTTACAGAAATGTGAGGACACAAACTATGTCTGACCACCTTTTTAGCTATCCCAATTAGACATTGGCTGGAAAGCATACAAAAAGTTGTTGACTCTCAGTAACTAACCTCATAATTCTAATTTTCTCTCCTTGCTGTTCTTAAACTCTTAGATATTTAGACACAGAAGGCAGCAGAATACAGCCCTGAGAGTGTGACCAGCACTACCCTGACTTTCCAACACCTCCTTTCTAACTGTTAGGAGTAAAATCCCAACAGTCAGATGGGAAATAAACACCAAGACTATCTTCATGCCAAGCTGGTATCAGCAAAACAGTTCTTATCCCTGGTTCAGTCATTAACAGTCAATTGCAGACTCTGGGGCAGAAAAAAAGATAATCATAAAACTGAACTGCTAACCAGTGAATATGCATTTCCTCACCTCAGAAATGTCTGGAAGCTCTGTGTCTTTGCACCCAGTTGTGGGACTATAACTCACGACTCTCCTGGCAGCTGGTGCTGTAGCTCACCATTCATTTTATGGCTGCAAGTGTTAACATTTCTGCAGAACATCATGGTAATTTTCTGAAAAGAATGATCATTTTTTTAGTGACTCTCAACAATTAATTATCTGCCTCTTAACAATTTGCAGGGTTGAATGATCACTAGGGAGACGTTCTTGGACTCATAGAGAAGCTGAGAGTCTAATGGCTGAAATGGCAAGAGGTGAACGAAGTATATTCTGCAGTTTTGGTGAGGCGCTTCTTTTCATGTCACTGCTCTGGTAGTTACTGATTCATAGAATCATAAGATGCTTTGGCTTGGAAGGGATCTTTAAAGGTCACCCACCCCCCCCTGCACTGAACAGGGATGTCTTCAACTAGAGCACGTTGCTCAGAACCCTGGCCATCCTCACCTGGAATGGTTCCAGGGTTGGGCATCGACCACTCCTCTGGGCAGCCCATGGTAATGTTTCACCACCCTCATTGTAAAAATTTCTCCCTTCTCTCTAGTCTAAATCTCCCTTCTTTAGTTTAAAACCATCACCCCTGTGCCCTGCTAAAAAAAATTTCCCCATCTTTCTTATTCAGGTCATTATATGCTTTGAAAACCACCCATGTCACATGTAAGTAGATGCATGGTCAGGAAATCTGTACGTATGTATATCTGTATGTCTATATATATATCTATATGTATGTATGTATATCTGTATGTCAACCAGGACATTGTGAGGTCCAAGTCCATGCTCCCCACTGGTGGGAGGTCAGCTCCACGTGATGACTTACAAAATCGATGGTTTCATTTTTACTTGGCACTAGGCACCTGGGAGGAGAGATGTATGGAGCCTTTTCCATGTACATTAACTGTTTTGAACACCAGTCAATGGTGTACCACACCCTGCCTGGCTAGGAAGTGAACACCTAGCATCATTTTTAGTGCTGAAGAGATTTGCATACATCTGACATGTGGTGGCATTGCCAGGAGTCACAGTCTAAGAACTAGTAAAAGTAAGAGTGGCCTTTCAGCTGAACACACATTAAACACCACAGGCATCTCCTCATGGTCTTCAGATTATATCACAGGAAAGGTCATATCAGCTCAAAGAGCTAATGTCCCCACAGGACCTCACAGAGGCTTGTAAGAACAAGGTGGTCCTAGTGTACCATCCTAGCCTTCAAAAACGTACAGCTTGCAACTCCAGAGCCAAAGGCAGCCTCGTATTTCATAGCCCTTTGCAGATTTTTCCCAGCTTAATCTGTCCAGTTTTCCTTTTTTCTAATTTTTTAACCCTTGTGAAGCTGTATCTCCCAAACATCCTGTGACACAGCTTAACTATGTGCTGTCTGAAGTACCACCTCCACTTTTCTGCTTTGTTTCAACTCTGTCATCTCCTAATTTCATGCTATCTCCTACAGTTCCCCCAGTGGAAGAGACAATGGGTAGCTCCAGCCCTGGGGAAAAGTGTCAGGCTGGTTAATCTTGAGCCTCCAAGACTGGAGTCAGAACATCGCTGTGAGCCTTTGCCACCTTGCCTTTCTGGAACAAATAGCTCCACCCCATCCATGCCATGCAACAGGTACATCTGTCAGCTTGCTACCACCATGAAACCCATCACCTCAGGTTCACCCACCAGGGAGTTACCAGAAGGTACCAAGAGTCTCGTCCTGCTAAGCAGTGCAGAAACACACTCTGACAAGGTTGTCTCTGCTCTGAAAAGCTCTCAGTTCAAAATGCATGTGGGATTCAGCTCCCCTAAGTGCCTACAAAAGGGGTATGTCCATCCATGCTGGTTATCTTTGGACCCATTACAGCTGATGGTGATCAAGTCAGTGGGGCTCAGGTCATCACTCATCCAAGCAGCGCAGGCATCGTGCTTCAAGATGACACAATCTCTGCTGAGTCGCTTGCCCTTTGGAGAGGTCCCAGAGCGAGGTCAGATATCTGTGCCTCCGCTGTAGATGGCTTAGGGATGTGCATTAGCTCCATTCTCTACTCTCTGGGTGGGAATAAGTGCTCGCACCCCACATGGGCCATTCCTGTGAGGCTCAGCAGTGCTGGGAGAAGTGGCCTCACTGTGATTGTGAGTATCTACAATTGCAAGTATC